>JAQIUQ010006985.1:0-232500 GCA_030378365.1 Hybognathus amarus | reverse complement strand
TTTAGATCGCTGACAGCTTTTACCAATTGATAGCATCAAGTGACAATGACATTAATATTTGATTGCATTCAGTTCTTGCTTTGCGCTGAATATCTCGAGCCATTTCATGTTCGCTGATGATACTTCCTATTCTGTTGTTTTCTGCCTGCAGTGACTATGAGTGGAAGTCACTTCATCATTGTGTATCAGACATTGACACCTTGTGAAATAAAGGTGAATTGCTCTTATTCAGGCATCGAATATTTAATTTTTATTGTGCAGAAAATAATACACTATTACACGCCTCAGCTTGTCAGCGAACCCTATAACATTTTTAGAGTTGTTGACTAACTGTAAAGGGGTCATGAACTGGCTTTTTAAATGTTTTTGTTTTGTTGTCTGAGGTCAACTTATGACATTCGCTTGGTTTTTACATTCAAAAACATAAAATGAATAAGTTATGGGCTATTTTCTTCCCTAGTTTTCAGCCTACTTGAAAAATGCTCGGATTTTATGGGCGTATCGCATTGAAGACTAGGAGTAAACGCCCACTGCTGTGAGTGGATAACAGTTTTGCATATTATAATGAGCTTCAACTCTGTCGTTGGTTTCGGTCGGTGCACGTGGGGGAATTGTTTTGAAAACCACTGTTGTAAAATGGCAACCGGAAATGATTCGCCCATACATGTTTGACCCAGAGTCCGATCTCGAATCGCAGGACAATGAACCAACAGCACCTCGAATACAACGGATACTTGTAGACACATACACATAATTATTAGATATCAAACGATCTGTAACAATGCAATGCTAGCCGAGTAGATTATTATTTCTAAAATAAAAATATTACTCACATAAGTGTGTTGCACCACTCCTGTTGGATCCAATATAGAAGGTAACGTAGACTACTCATGTTCCGTACAACAATCGATGTTCCATACAGATTAACTTTAACCGCCGATCGCTGAATAAATACTTCTAGGTCATACACAAAATGCATATCTGTGTCGTCTTCATTTCTCCCTCTTATATTATAATGAGTTTAACTCACCCGTCGGTGCACGTGAGGGAAAACGTCCAATGTTGTCAAATGGCAACGGATTACGCCCATACATGTTCGACCCCAGAGTCCGTGTGTTGCACAATTCCTGTCAGATCCAATATAGACGGCACATCACCGTTCTTTTCTCTTAATCGGTCTGCAAATCCAGCCTCGAGTGTCTTGTCCGCAAAACAATCCTCGGTGAAATGAAGCGAACGTACGGATAATGTTTTACACTCATCTGCTGGAACGTCATTATAAACAAGTTTTAACCAGGCATTCCTAATATTGGAAACCAGAGGAAGCTTATGCAGCGACTGTCTTCTTCCACAGCCAGGCACGACACAACATTTTGTCAACGAAATGTTTATTGCTGGTAGCTCGCTCCGGTGTGTCATCACGAGGTATGCTTTTGTTTACCTATGCGTGAATGCGCGAATCGGTGGGCGGGGCTAAACCGGCTGTGTTGAAGTGGGCGTTGATGAGCGGGTGGGGTTTTAGTGTCATTGACGTCTATACTTCCACACTTTTAAAAATGAAGACGTTTGTTGAGGCTGGTGTTGATAAAAGCTTTCATTGGACTAACAAGGTCGTTTTCAGTTCTGAAACTTACAGGATATTCTTATAATATGATGACCTCTTAGATGTCAAAAGCTCAAGGAAAATTAGATTTTTCAGTTCTATCACCGCTTTAAAAAATGAATGAGGAGGAGGGTAGTTAATGACGTTCCAGGGCACTAAAGACCTGAGGTATGTGTTTAAATGTTAAAACACACTTTTGGAAACTTTATCTTTAAGAGTGTAATCATTTTTCACACATTTTTTCCCCTTACTCAGTTCTTTGTAAAAAATGTATTGTTTATAAATGGCCAAAATCATACTTTGAGTACACCTTTCTAGAAATGAACTCAGTCATTCAACCCACCTGTCCTTTCTTCTTAACTATGAAATGAACATGAATCTAGCTTTGAAAATACAAACTGTTATGCTTATGACAGAAGTGCTGCCATGTTTTATTTGTGAAGAGGTTGACCTGACAGGAAGCAAATGTGTTTTACAGACAACAGTGCATGCAGGAAGTCTAGATACAGTCATCTCACACACACACACCACCGTGTGGTAGATGAGATAAAGGGATTAGTGGGCAGTGTTGTGTGGTTTTGCTCAAATTCTGATTGACATGGAAGCTCTGGTGTAATCCTGATAATCCTGTAGAATGCTACAGGTGCTACAGGTCCAGATCCCCTACCTAAGGGCCAAACACACACACACACACACACACACACACACACACACACACACACACACACACACACACACACACACACACACACACACACACACACACACACACACACACACACACACACACACAGGGGATCATTCAGAAGTTCAAATGTGTCTCTGATCAACAGTCCCTTAACTTTACTCCCCCACTAACATACCCTACATCTCTTTTCATGCTAAGTGTTTGGTGCCACTGTGACATATTTATAGCTAAGAGCGAGAGACGAGCAGCAGGAGATGTGCAAACATCTGCTGGAATCGTGCCGAAGCAATTCTGCATCGGGAATCTTATCGCTTCTCTCACGACGCTTAAACAGGCAAACAGAACGGTTGTTCATTTTTATCACACAGCTCGTTGCATGAAGGATTGTTTTGCGTTTCTTGAAGCCATTCATCATCAAGAAGAGATCTTGACTTTTCAGAGGCACATTTGCCAATGTAATTGTCAAAGCAATTTTGATAAAAAATGCATGTTCATGTCCTTGTGACATTTTCTCTATTCATTCTGGGCTGTCACCTCCTTTTTGTGAATAGACATGAAAATGCACATTTCAAACTTAAATGGTTGTAATTCAAGAATGCTTTGGAATATATAGACGTAACGATTGATCTTGTTTTAAAGAAGACATTCTGGCAGATTTTTGTAGAAATGAAATTAATTAAGAAAGTGAAACAGAAAAAAAGTTATGGAAGTTTGAGTTAATGGAAATCTACAATATATTCATATTTTATCTAAAATATATATTTTCAAAAACTTAGTCACTCCACAACTGCAGAAAAATCAAAGCCAAAAATCTGAGTTGTGTTTGAAATTTTAGGTTGATATTTCAAAAAATGAGCTTTTAGTAAGATTTTGTTCGGGCGTAGTACCAAATCTTGAGTTTTTGAGTGTGTTTTTAGTGAACCGAACCATTATTTCCACAATTTTCAAACAATGTATGAAGTAGAAATCCTATTCAGAAGTAGTATGGGAAGTTTGGCTCATTTTGATATGAATTGAACTGCTAAGAAACACATACAAAGAACAAACATGTGCGTTATAGCTCCCTGCCAAATCACAAATGGTGAATTTAGATTATTATTATAATTATAATTCATATTTTATAAATATTATTTATATTTATGTTTAAAATGTTCAGACCTTTTTTTCTAGAGTAATTCAGTGGATGCTATCTTTTGAACTCTTGGCATGAAAACAAACTGAGGTTTCATGATCTTTTCATGTTCATTGCTATTTCAAAATAAAGGTCTAACACGCTTTATGAGTATGAAAATTTTCTTGTTGCAAATTGAAAAAGTACGGCTCCTCTGTAATTTATTTTGAACATCAGTCACCAAATATGGAAACTACAGTTTGTAAGCTTTCAAATGATTTACAGTTTGCCAATATTTAAGCTTTTCTCTAAGACTTTATTGTTTTAAAAATATAGCGACAAACGTCCCACTTGTGTGGACATGGTTAAAGTGATTGTAACTCACTTTAATTGTTCTATTTTTGTCATATTAAATGCCTTTTGGATATTAAAGGGTAACTAAACCCCTGTCAGAGCCTGACTCCACCCACTGGCAATGTTTGAAAAATGCTAAAAGTGGCAGAACCCAGTGGACAAACAGGGACAAATAGATGGTAAAACACTCTATACTGATCGTTTTCAATATCTCGCAATTCCAACTCCTGACTCGTACCAGAGCATGGTGAGCTGAAACGTGGTGAACGTCTATATATCCAATAGGAAAATTCAACTGCAGTAGCTACCGTTCAACCTAAGAGGGCAGCACTAAGACGTTTTTACACCATATATTGTAGAAATAAAACACTTTATACACAAATGTTCAAAAAGTTACTCGAATCAATGACTGGTATTAATAAAGATCCATTCTTACAGATCAATAACTAAAAAAGTTGGTTTAGGGTTTAGTTACTCTTTAAATACACTTAAAACAAACAAAAACATACATTCTGTTAAGGTATCAGAACAGGTCTGCCAAGTATATAGTCATTTATTATGTGCTAATAATTCCATAATGTGTTGAAGAGTTTGACAAAGTGGGGGAAATGCATACAAAGACATAAAGAGAGAAAGACACAAAGGAAAAAAGTAACACATTCTATGTTGGCGGTTTGTTCTTTTGTGAGCGCCTCCTTTTGATATGATTGGCACTTCAAAGTAGTGGGTGACTAGAAGGGAGGGGACACACCGTGGTGGGAACAAAAGACACCTGAGGGGTGGGAGTGCAGAGATCTGAGACCATCGCACCGCTCCAGCATCCTAAAGACCATATGGGCAGATCAGTTCAGTCGTTATGCTTCATGATGCATAGACACACACACATACACACCAGCGCCTGTGTGTTTTCGGAGAGATTTAGGAGCTGTTCGGTTGACACATCAAAGGACTCAAGTCTGTACATCTCTCAATGGAATATCTGTAACCGTGCTAACATGTGCTCCTCTGATCTGCCATTAAATCACTACTAAAACCATTTCTACACCATTTGCACTAGTACACTGCATCCATAACATTGTATGTAAATGGAGGTAAGGGAATAATGTATTTCAGGGTTCCCATTAGACTAATACATTTCTTAACATGACTTTTCCACTGTGTCTCCAGTTATTTGTGATGAGAAAGGATTCAAATTCTAAATTTGATTAGCTACTAAATCATTTAGGGTATGTTTACACGACAACAATGTTCCAAAAAACTGAAAAGTTGTTTTCTTTGCGTTTTTTTGCGGACAGATAATGTTGTCAGAGCAATCCAACGCATTTCATCCTTCAGCGTCATATAGGTGACACTATATGACAACACGGCGCTATACTTACGCACATGGCACCCTTTTTTAAGAATGACTGTAAGTGACATTCTCTTAACTCCAAGTCCTCCAGAGTCGCGGCCAAAGTCAAATCGAAAAGACCGCTGTTCGCCAGATGTGTCTTGTTTGTTTTTAAGTAGCAGGGAAATCACCGATGGAAATCACGACCCAGAACCGTCACAACTCTGCCGTCATTTGTGTTAAGCCCGCCCACCAACTCTTATAACATCGAATGTGATTGGCCTGACCAGAGTTTGGATTTTCCACTTCGAAAGTCAATGGGAGAGTTGCTCCAGATCACACTTTGCAGCAAAGTAGATATCTGCTGCCGCTAGGGTGCGTCCTAGATTTCTAGGCTAGTAGCCTACATCTCCCGCAACGGCATCCCAGTTTGCCGCATCTAAATCAGTTTTTTATGTTTACAAAATGAGCCTAAAAATCCATGTTTTATAAAATGTCCACGAAACTTAATGCAATGTTTAGTAAAATTAGGAAAATATAGAAACATTTGCCGAAACCCGTCTCTGTCTCCACTTCCCCCTTTCACCTTCATCTCAAATCGGTCTCTGATGGCAACGGTGCGCACGCGCCACTTTAGACGGAACTTTCCACACAGGCAAACACGGCTTCCGGGAACGGCAGGAAAGCGTGTTCCAAGTCGTCTAGCATCAGTGTCAGTTACCAATATTTTTTGTGTAATGCGTTACTTTACTTTGTTACCCAAAAAAGTAATATTGTTACTGTAATTCGTTACTTTGTAACTCGTTACCCCCAACACTCCGGGTCAGGGTAGTCTCAAATTACGCTAAAGGATTTTATGTCGACCTCGGGTTTGCGGGGTCAATATTAAAATTGTCGATAAAGAGTGCCATGTGCGTAAGTATAGCGTCATTTTGTCATATAGCGTTCTATGTGACACTAAAGGATGAGAACGGGCTTAACAATCACGTTCACTGCTGGATCTGCGAAACAACTAAAGCGCTGTATTATACATGCCAGGCCAGTAGTTGGCGATATCTGGCTTTATAAGCATTCGCATAATGTCACTGTTTTCATAATTTCACTTATTTGTAGTTTACATGGAGGATAACATGTATCATTTTCAAAAACGTGCACTTGTTTGCCGTTTTCAGGCCCCCTAAAACGCAGTTGTTGTGTAAATGAATGGCCAAAACGCATCAAAAAGTTGGCGCATAAAAAATGGCGTCATGTAAACGGAGAAAGATTTTTAAACAAGTTTAACAGAAAATATTCATGAATTTAATTTGGAGTCTATTCGTTCATATCAGACTCTCACTTTGGCTCGCTGAACAAACTTTACTCCTCACAAGCCGCTTCTGCGCTTAAACATTTTAGAGCAGATTCGATAACTAAAAAATGTATATCCTCTACACAAATATCCACGACTGTTTATCATTTCCATGTATTTTCCAATCCTGGAAAATACATTTCAAATTGCCTTAATAGCTGGTAGATGACAATACGTGCTTTGATGATTGATTTTGTCATTGTTCATCTTCCTTTATCTTAAATGTCTTTTCAACATAATGTTTCTCTGAAAAAATTCTGAGGGTTTTTTGTGTTTAATTCTAACCACTTACACCAGTAAATTCTTTCAGCAATATGAGTGAGTGAGTAACAGAGGACAACAAAGCAGCCGGTGCCCTCATTATATGCTCTCATCTTCAACAGGAGCATAAACAGCACAACAGGAAGAGCCAATTCCTAGTGACGCTAATTGCAGGATCATTATGTCGAAAAGCAGATCAACACACTGCTCAGTGTCCTTAAGTCACGCTTCAGAGTCATTTGCTCTGGCTAAGACTGTTTTAAATGTCTATAAATTCCCACCAGCCTGTTGAACTTCTGTCTTATCTCCTCCTCTGAGGTCCAAGCTCCACTTGGATTTCAGGGCATTATCCTCTTAGAGACGGCTTTATCCAGCTATTCTGTCCTTATGTTGCCGTTGGCAAATGTTATAAAGCAAAAAGCCACTTAATCATTTGAGCTTAGCGAGTCTTCAGCAGGATTGTGTGTTCAGTGTGTCTATGACCTCTGACTTCTGCCCTGGTTTTCTTTCTCAGAGACTCTACGACGACTTCTGCTCGATTCCCATCTTTCATGAACTCTATGGCGCAAACACATACAGATAAGAGATCACGTTTTAATGATGCAAGAAGAAGATGTGCATGCTCATGCCAGTAAGAGGTGAACGGAAACAGGCTGAGCGCTGTAGGTGTCTCAATATAATAATAATGCGGTAACAAGGTGTGATTAATTTAAACTACTTTATTTAAATAACTCCCGACCTTTACTGAAGCAACAAGAGCATCTATTGTTCAGTTTAAATTCTGCTCCTTTCCTGAATGCTTCACTCTCTACATTAAAGCTGCCAGGTAAAGGGTTGCCATGTACTGTTGCCTTTAAAACACAATATAATAAGCAGACACGGCAAAACTGTTACCAGAGAAACAAATATAAACAATATTAGTATTACCCATATACTACAAGGCAGGAAATGTAATTTAAGATAAGTCCAGTATAAAATATTTAGATATTATAAACTGATTTATACAAAGTAAAACAATAACATAAGATTGTTGATTTATTTTTTCAGTTAAATATAATAATTGTAATGTACAGTTTAAAAATCAAATCTTTAAATATTGAAATTAAATCCCAACATATTTTTTTGTTGGAATTGTGACCCCAAGAATCAATTTGAAAAGACAGACAGACAGACAGACAGACAGTCAGACAGACAGACAGACAGACAGACAGAGAGACAGACAGAGAGAGAGACAGACAGAGAGACAGATAGTCAGACAGACAGAGAGACAGACAGACAGACAGAGAGTCAGACAGACAGTCAGACAGACAGACAGACAGAGAGACAGATAGACAGACAGACAGACAGAGAGACAGACAGAGAGACAGACAGACAGACAGACAGACAGACAGACAGAGAGTCAGACAGATAGACAGACAGTCAGACAGACAGACAGACAGATAGAGACAGACAGACAGAGAGTCAGACAGACAGACAGATATACAGACAGACAGACAGACAGACAGAGAGAGCAGACAGAGCAGAACAGACAATAAACAGACAGAAAGAACAGACAGCGAAGACAGACAGACAGGCAGACAGAGAGCAGTCAGACAGACAGACAGACAGAGACAGAGAGAGAGAGAGAGTCAGACAGACAGACAGAGAGACAGAGAGTCAGACAGACAGACAGACAGAAAGAGACGAGACAGAGAGACAGACAGAGAGACGAGAAAGAGTCAGACAGACAGACAGATAGACAGACAGAGAGTACAGACAGACAGACAGACAGACAGACAGACAGAGAGAGAGACAGACAGACAGACAGACAGAGTCAGACAGACAGACAGACAGAGAGAAGTCAGACAGACAGACAGACAGACAGACAGATCAGACAGACAGACAGACAGAGAGTCAGACAGACAAGAACAGACAGACAGACAGACAGACAGACAGACAGAGAGACAGACAGACAGACAGACAGTCAGATATACAGTCAGACAGTCAGACAGACAGAGAGACAGATAGTCAGACAGACAGACAGACAGTCAGACAGACAGACCAGCCTGCTCTCATCACCAAGACAGTCACGCACTGACGCTTTTGACCATACGTCAACATCCGACAGACTTTTAGGGTACCCTTTAAGAGACAGACAGACAGACAGACAGACAGACAGACAGACAGACAGACAGACAGACAGACAGACAGATATATAGATAGATAGATTAAAAACAAAATGATAATCTGTAGCAGAAGTTAGAAGGAATATGTTCTTTTTTCAGTGAACTTTGGGTTTACAGTGGACCACCATCAGTCTCAATAACCACTGTGAAGAAGTCCAGATGTTCTACATCCACCCGATGTGACAGGGTTGATTCAGAAACACAGGCTAAATACGGCATCCAGAGGCGTCTCAGAAGTGGTATTTTCATGCACTTTAGGGTTGAAGGAAAACATTATTCTACAAGGCATGTATATTTAAAGAACATGTCTGGATTGCTTGATATCATTTGTTTAACATAAAAAATGTCCCCAAATAAGGGAAAGATTTAACATAGAACCCAATAATAAAAACATTGTTTCTTTAATGCTCCTTTGAAACAAATGGCATTTGCTTAGCTCCACTAATGAGGGTTAATGACAAATTCCTTTATAGCGAAATTGCCATTGAAATGTTTGACAAAACACAGAAATTGATCCGTGATCTTTCCAAGCCTTAAACGTCTGAACAGATCTTACAGTATTCAAACAAAGCCCTAAATAAACTTCAAACTTTGAGGCGTTTTCCAAACTTTCAGACAATGCTTTGCCAAGCCAACATAAAAGTTTGTCTTGGCAAACTTTTCCTTTTTAGTTTTACAGTACTTCTCTATTAACAAAGAATGTTATGAATCCTGGGATGAGTTTGACTGTTTTAGAAATAGTTCAGGAAAAGTTGTTCCAAACTGCCCCAGGAAGCTGATCAGGAATGTAGAGCGTAATTTTGACATTAAACAGCCTGTCTGCAAAAGACGTTCCCTGCCAGGAAATTAGGGCATCTGGGTGAAAGATATTGAGGCGGGGGCGGGTGAAAGGGTGAGGGGTAAGGTTGAGGACCCTGAAAAAGCCCTCATTATGCAAGCTATCATACCAATAGCAAACTGGTGAAATGTTCAAATGCAAAATCATAAGTGGCATTCGAGGAACAGAGCACTGTGAACGGTGAGTTCCCGCTCAGCCATGACTCACCAGCAACAATCATTAGAGTGGAATAATACTGTTCCGAAATAATCAGCGTTGAAGTCTGGCATCAGAATGACAGAGTAATTCCAATTCTGATGATTATAGCTGATTGCATTAATTATTCAAACTCTTCCGGGATTTTTCCCTGCAAGTCAGGTAAATTACGAACATGCTTGTTCGGTAAATGAAAATAGATTCATGAAACTATTTCACCAATTTTTCAACCTTAAGGCTGCCCCTCCTCCACTGTGATTGGACGGCTGGGTAAAAAGTGACAGTGATGAGCACTGCGTTTAATCGCAAAGTTTAAAATTTTTTACTCTCGTCGACCAGTAAAAGCGCTGGCGTCTCGGCGATTCAGCGTGAAAAAACGCTCAGCCGGCTTGTTACGCTCATGGCGCTTAAAAAATGCGGCGCTCCCATTTGACAACAATTGAAAACATACGCAAGGCGCGCGGAAAACGCTTTGGTGAACACACGGCCTTAGCCTATATGCTACTCTGTTTTTTTCCCAACATGTGCTTTTATTTTCTATAGTCGTATACAATATTCGAGCAGCAGAATATCAAAATCCTCTTCTTCCATGTCATGTTTAGTTTCTCATTGTCATAACTTACTATCTCCACAGTCCCTGTTAGCTTAGCTTCCAAACAAGATGGCGGATATTGATTTCAGTTTCTGCAAGTGAAGTCCCATCCACTGATTTTGTAATAGGTCTGTAGCTTAAGTGGGTCCCACATCCTTGAATAATGAGGAGCTAAAGCTTGTAGTCTCTACACTTTTAAATGAAATGTGACTTCCTGCTTATTATGACGCAAAATGACGACATTTACGTCATAATAAGCAGGAAGTAAAACACTTAAATCCTTATTTCTTCCATCTCAGGGGAAAATAAGGGAATAAACCATGACCATTCAAGCGCCATATACAACGCTTTTGCAAAAGCCGTAAATATCCAATGCACATGGCACCCTTTAGCGCCAAATGAGACGTAAGAATAAATCGGGCAGAAGGAGCCTCCTAGTGGTCTAACCCTAACCCTACCCCATACCTAAACTTAACCATAACCGAAGCGTCTCATTTGGCGCTAAAGGGTGCCATGTGCGTTGGATATTTACGCTTTCGCCATCATATATGGCGCCTTGGGATGAGAATGCGTTGGGGTTTCTAAAGACACAAGCTTTATGCAGATGGGTGAAGTGTCCCTTTAAGGTAATTGAGACTTTTTATCTAACAATTTTGACTGTTTAACTCAAATTTGCAAGTTTATATAACTAACGCATTCACTGTAAAAAAGTAGATTTTTTTACAGTGTTTAAGTACAATCAACATTTTTAAGTTCAATCAACTTGGATTTCAAGTTTAAGTCTTTCAACTTCAATTACATCTAAACTGACTTAAAGTAGTTATAAAAAGTTGAAAATCGCTTATTTCGATGAGTTAAAGCAATGTAAATGTTGTCATAAATTCTTGATCATTTATATTTTGTAACGTGTGACCATTTTTTGGAATTTTATATCTTTTATGAGATATAAACTTGCTGTTAAAGAAGGTAAAAAATATATTTTTTTAATCTTAGAAATCTGAGGAAAAAAAGGTCAGAATTGAGAAAAATAAGTTTGTATAACTTTCTATCACGTAATATTAATTCTGACTTTATTTCCCAGTAATTTTGAGAAACTTACAGTTGTATGAAGCCCCCATACATTTCGCACATGACATACACAACAAATAGATATTCGTGGCAGGCCACAAATTAAGAATTCATTCTCTTGTTTTAGTAAATCATGGCAATGCTTTACTAATTTGTTCCCTCGTTTTAGTAAATTGTGGCTATGTTGAACGACTAATTAGTAAAACGAGCTGACATATTAGTAAGTCGAGGGGACTAATTATTAATTTGTACAATATACATGTTTTTTTTTGTCTGCATGTCATACATTTGCAAGTCCAAACAGTGAGATAACTCACAACTGCAAAAAAAAATCTAAATTGTGAAAAGTCAAAAAGTCACACAAAAAATAAATAAATAAATTCTGTGGCAGAAGACCACCATTAATAACTTCACCAGAGGCCAAGACTATTGTTGTCTTTGATCATGACCGAGTATGACAAACCTGTGAGGTCCCTCACCCTAAGCACTCAGCCGTTCAGAGTCAAAACAAGGTGAAAGGGGGGCTGGGGGACACATGCAAATACATGAAATACCATCAAATAATGACATCTGTTTAAAGACATCTGCCATCAATTTCAAATGATAACATGATATTAGACTCAATGTGCAGTGTTCTCTTTAGCATTACGCCTGCTGACATATCATACCCCGAAGTTTGTGACAGTCAGTGAACCGTATGTCCCCTCAGGCCGGAAAGAGAGAGAATGATAAGAGGCTTCCTTAAATTACAGACTGCAGTCTCATCTAAATGGAGTTCAACCAGAGGCTGAGGCAAACAAGGTCATCCATTAAAGCAACACAATTAAAGCTGCAGCCTGCATTCTTCGTGACAAATTTCAGAAATAATAAAACCAGATTATTACTATAGCATTTAAGAGCCTTCCAGCAGGAGAGCTTTCATCTTGAAGTTTTTAAAAAGATGCTTCAAGCAGGGACAGCAGAGCTGTGTTATTGCAGCAAGTAATGCTTCTAGAATACTATAAAGCCAAGGATTCGGTCCACATATCACCTGGAGTCAGCAATGACCTTTTAACCAGAAATTAGAAGAGAGAAACAAACAGAGGTCTCTAAAATGCTAATTTTGCTATGATAAAATGCACTGTTACACATGGTTTGGGCACATCTCATTCTTTATATAAAAACATATTCAATAAGAACATCTGCATATACTATTTAGCATATACTATGTGATACCTTAAAACTATCCAGATTATTTAGCACAGTTTAATACAACCCTTTTTGCAGCCCTTACTAAAAATAAGTTTATTGAAGTATGCCATTAGTATACTTATTTAAACTAAAAATAAGAAAGTATACTTTCAGTTTATTTTTCCTGAACTTTTCAGAAATATACTTCAAATTACACTTGAGTGTACTTGACTTATACTGAGAGAAAAGCAAGTATATTTGTCCTGTACTTGTACTTAATCTTTTGATCCAGAAATACTTAAAAGTATAATTAAGTATTCAAAGTATACTTGTATAAGTATTACAGTAAAAAAGTAAACTACTAGTATACCCATAAATTCACTTGCAGTACACATGAGATACATAACTATGAACTAGTTGTGCACTTACTGTTACACTTATAGTACACTTAAACATACTTTTATATACTAAAAGTGGGCCAATTTAGTCCCAAGCGGTATTAAAATAGTACACTTACAAGTTTACTACTAGTACATAGTGACATTAGTATACTTACTATGTATACTTAAAAATATACTTGCACATTTCTTAAGTATACTACATAAAATGAACTTGAAATATGCTTATTTTTCGTAAGGGAGGGGCAGACTGGAGGGCAGACCCCCAAAATGACTTAAGTCTGGTCTATATTTGTGAAGTAATTACTTATACAACATAAGTACTTATAAGAGAGTAACCGATTTCGGACGCAGCCACAGTGTCATGTGATTTTGACCCTTAAATTCTTGCTATAGAAATATGTCAGACTACATCCCAACCAATTATCGTTTGCTGTCTTCAATGACATGTGTGATGTCATCGAGAAGGCGGAACTAATTACTTCTGGAAACAAGAGTGTAAACAAACAATGGCTACTGAAGTGCCGTCTTGTCTTCAAAAAATCTGGCTAATAGTGCACTCTAAAAAATTCTGGGTTGTTTTAACCCAACTTTGGGTCAAATATGGACAAACCCAGCCATTGGGTTAAATTTTTAATTCCATTTTTAATCCAACGTTTGGGTTTGTCCATATTTGACCCAAAGTTGGGTTAAAACAAGCCAGTATTTTTAAAGTGTGTACACTGTAAAAAATATTGTTGTTTTAACTTAAATGAAGTAACCTGGTTGCCTTAATTTTAAGTTGATTGAACTGGAAAAATTTAGTAAATGCAATGAAGGAGATTGATTTATGCATCAGAAACTCAAAATATGTTGTTATCTGAACCACATAAATAATTTAAGTTGATTTGACAAAAGAAAAAATGTTGTGATTACAAATCATGAAAATATTTTTTACAGTGAAATTATATTAAACCCTGAAATAAATTCTATTTGTTCTCACACAAATTCTAGAAGGCAACAGAAAATCACAAAAGTAGTTTTGAATATTTTTGACTGACTATTATGTCTTTTTTTGGAGCTTGACAGCCACTGATCAGTGTATGCTTTCACAATAGTGTAAAAAATATCTTCACTGGTTACTTCTATCCAACTTCACTGTCATGAAAAGTATGGCCAGGAAATGCTTAAAAAGTTAATGTTTTGTCTACCGTTAAAATAAAATAAAAATCAGGGTTTCAGTGAGGGAAAGCAAACAAAAATTTTGGGGTGAACTACCTTTAAAATAAGATCCACACATACACAAGAAAACTACTGAATCACTCATTCATCCAATCAAGCATGATCTGAACACCTCTTTAATCTGTCAAACCAAAAGCAGAGCAGATGTCTGGCACCCATCACTGGTACTGTGGGCAATCTGCTCTCAAACTGTCATATAGTTCAATTAATAGCCTCAGTTAAAGTTGTCATTGAAAAGACAAACAGAGGGCTTTATTTAGGTTTTTATTCGCTCTGCTCAACATGATGGTAATGTCCTTTCCTGAACAGCTGCCTGATGTCACTGTTTTACCTTGCAAAAACCGCACACACACACACTGCTGCACACCTTTGGTCATTCCTTTTCAAGTGTGTGTTGACGTATGCGCTAGACACTGCTAATTTAAGATGTTATGCTGCATGTGTGGGCCGTGCCTAAGGATAGTACCTGTCACCTACAGACTGACTTTGGCGGTCCCAGACTGTTTAAGATTGCTTCTCTGAAGGTCTGAAGGACAACACTGTCAAACATCTGAAATAGATAAATACAGACGTAATGGTAATCACTGTTAGTCTGAGAATTCCAGTTTGGTGATTCATTTGACTGCAGACATGACATAGTTTTTTGGTATAATATTTTGAGTCATAAACTGTAATATAGAAGTTGCTGATCTGACTTTTAAATACATTTTTTACTTTCATTCAACGTCGGCATGAAACGAAAGTTTATGGAATCTTTCTTCTCTATTGTGATGGCCAGGATATCCCTGGCTGGGATTGGAATAATCGAAAGTGAAGAGTTAGGGTGGAGGAGGAAAAAATGGCATGGAAGAGAGGTACATGTCAGCTCTCTATATAAGCCTCGATCTTGCGTTGATTGGATAGATATCTGAGTGTGCTCCTTCCAAACTTTATTAAACTTAATTTGTAGAGGTGACTGTAATATCGAATTTGGAACTGATGTAAATTTGGGTATTATCAGCATTGAACAGAAGTGATAGTCTACGCCATATTTCCTAATGATTTACCCAGAGGAAGCATATAAATACTAAACCGTATAGGACCCAAGACAGATCCCTGAGGAACACCATGACAGACCTGTCCAGTGTCAAATATGTTGTTTCCCAAGACAACAAACTTGAAATGATCAGTAAGGTTCGAATTTAAACCATTTCAGCACAGTACCAGAGATACCAAGCCAACTCTCAAGCCTCTCGAGCAGAATGGAGAGGCACACTTTGTAAATTCTGCACTCAGAATTAACAACACCAAGATAGTAGAGCTGAGTCAGCAGAGACAAGCAAGTCATTCATAACTCGGACCAAGGCAGACTCTCTGTTCCTTTCTAAACCCAGATTAAAATGGATCAAAAAGCTAACTGAAATAATAAGTGTGAATGGAGTTATGCCACAATGACTTGTTACAAAACATTAGCGAGAAAGGGAAGATTTGAGGTCAGAACCACTGATCTGTATATTGACTGGATAGCTCATGACGTTCTAAACTGCCACTAGACAGTGAAGCTACCGGAAGTGTTCGAGCGGCCATCTTACAATTCCCTACCAGCAGAGAGCTCCAATGGCCATTAAATAACGTCCAATTCTACCTTAAACAATGGTTTCTACCAAGGATGGCTTATTGGTGTGCATACAACTGAGTCTGTACAGGATGTTTATTTTGAAATTGACAGTGTTTTGACGGTGCGACTTGGACGATGTCCATCGAAAAAAGACTCGGCGCCTATCTTTAGCAACGTGCCGCGTCACGGCTGGTTCACTCATGCATTGACTAGAGTGGGCGCGATCTTCGGTAAGTTAGCCGCGTCGCAGTCGAACGCGCCGCAGACGTGTGCAGTGTATGGGTATATAAGAGGTGAAACAGGCATACATTAACCCATTAAATTTGTATATTCATTTTCTGAACATGTTTTCACTAGCCTAACTAATCAAATACTTGAACAGATCTATATGTAAAACACAATCCGAAAGAGCTATATTTTAAGTTCACAATACAACTGTAGACCTTAAATTCGACCTTACTGATCGTTTCAAGTTTGTTGTCTTGGGAAACAACATAGCCTATTTGACACTGGACAGGTCTGTCATGGTGTTCCACAGGGATCTGTCTTGGGTCCTATACGGTTTAGTATGTATATGCTTCCTCTGGGGCAAATCATTAGGAAATATGGCTTAGGCTATCACTTCTCTTCAATGCTGATAATACCCAAATTTACATTCATTTGATAAGCAGGAATAATTTTCGACTTTAAACAAATACCCATTTAAATGTTTAGGATGTTTGTGTTGTAAGACTGTTCAGGGAGACTTTACATTTTAAAGCGGTGTCCCGTTATGCAATGTTTTCTCAGTCAAATCTTACAATTTCCTATTGATTCAATAGAACGTGTTAGCTCACTAGGGAATCACAACATGGCAGCGCGGTGGCTTCACTGTTTATGATGTCATGAGATTTCCATTCATTCTACATAGATCAGTGGGTCAGACTTATCACATCCAGGCTTTTTAAAGATCTGGTGTGGCTGCAAACTTTTGGGTTTTTGGTAACTATACTACATAGTTGGAACAAAAACAAATGTTAGGATAGATTCAAGAGTACATGTAGTTTTATTCACTGGCATCACTCATTTCAAAAAGCAACCAATATTTACTGTTTAAAGCTACATAATAACAGTTTCAGGAAAACTATCAGTCTCAGGAAAGAAATTGATGAAAAAGGATTTAGTTGACATGTAGTTGCAAAGTTATTAGTTAATGTCTAAAGTGCACAATGGAAATAAAGTGTAACCCTTAAATGTTCACCACAAAACAGTGTTTGAGACATTAAGCAAAATTCTTTTTGTTTATTGAAAAAATATGTGAAGGTGAGTAAATGTTCAGAATGTTCATTTGGTGACCTACTATGGCATTAAGAGCTTAATTTATCTTTTTGTTAAGCTTGATTAAACTTGACAGCTGTGCTCTGAGAAGTTTTCACCTGGTCCTTGTAAGATGAGGCAGTTTTGTTACTTAATTTAAAATTTCCGCACCCCACATAATGTGTGCTCATTAAAAAGGTGATAAATATATGTCTGGAGTGACGCCAAGAGTAATGAGGAGGTCAATCTTCTCACTGGCTTATCAGGTCCATCACCCTTCCCTGCATTTAGCGTCTTAAAGCTGTGGAGATAGCCATCATTTTCTGTCACCCTATCCACCTAGAAACAACCTTTCTAGTTCAGACTTGCAAATTCTGACTGCTTCTAATTTCACAGCGTTTTCATTACCCAGGGTGCAAGGTATAGCCATGACTCCAGGATCCTTAAAGAACAGAACTTCACTGTCTCTGTTCTGCCCCAGTCTGGAAGAGCATCTTAATCCCAGTACTCTTGTTTAAAGGCATGTGCCATGCACAGACAGGTTGCTAATAACAGTGCTCTTGGCCTCTAACATTAGATGCTTTAGAAGTCAGTCTATGAAGCAACACACACTGTTAATGAAGTTCTTTATTGGTGGTAAGAGACACACCTTCAAACAAAACTTTGTCTCAATAGATGGTAAGAAGACACTCTTTGTGAAGAAGTTGTGGCCTTGGCTGATCACATATGTTCTGTATGAACTTCCCCTGCAGATAGTGGGAGGGTCCAGCTACAGGTCACAACCTGGACTTGATACCTTTAACAACAACTGTGCCTGTTAGCCTCAGTTTGCTTTGTTCTTAATCAGTGCTAACAGAATGAAAAGGATATCAGATAACAACATTTGCATCACAAAAAGCTACATCATACAGCGAGGAGATGATTCATGGCTTAAGCTCAGGGATTAAAGATGTTTTATTGAAGTATTATGCTGACTTACCTTCCCTTGTGAAAAAGAAGTGTGCTTGAATGTGCACTTGTAGTACTTCAAATTGTGAACATTTATTATTGTTTTTAAACTGTATTTGCAGGTAATATGAAATAAAGACTAATTAAGTGGACTTAAAGGGATAGTTCACTTTGAAATTAATTTTTGATATGTTTTAGCTTACCTCAAGGGCATCCAAGATGTAGGTGTCTTTGTTTCCACAGTATTTTAAATTTTGACATTTTTCAGTCAAACCGTTGTTGTCTATCAGTCATACACTGGAAGCTAAGGGGTCCACCAAGAGAAGTCAAAATTAAACATGATTTAATGACTCGTAAATGTAAGTACACATTGATGGCCTAAGACACGAAACGAGCGGTTTTTGTGAGAAAACGAACAGTATTTATATCGTTTTCACCTCGTGTAATCACAATGACGTCCAAGTGATCTGAATCAGTTGTGCGATGTCCAACTGAACCGAACTGAATCAGTTCAATGTTACGCCGGAAGTGATCACTTGCATGTGACGTCACTCAATATTTACGCAGCGATTTCGGAAGTTTTACCTTTTACTAAACATATTTAGATATACCGAAAATCGTCTTCCATTGCGGTTTCCCGTATATCTAAATATGTTTAGTGAAAGGTAAAACTTCCGAAATCTCTGTATAAACAAAGAGTGACGTATGACGCAGTAGGCCAGTCGTCAGGCGCAAGCGATCACTTCCGGCGCATGCGCAGACCGAAGCGCCCGTGCAGTCAGATCATTTTGTCATGGCTATGATTACAAGAGGTAAAAACGATATAAATACTGTTCGTTTTCTCACACAAACCGCTCGTTTCGTGTCTTAGGCCATCAATGTGTACTTACATTTACGAGTCATTAAATCATGTTTAATTTTGACTTCTCTGTGCATGCTTTTTGGTGGACCCCTTAGCTTCCAGTGTATGACTGATAGACAACAACGGTTTGACTGAAAAATGTCAAAATTGAAAATACTGTGGAAACAAAGACACCTACATCTTGGATGCCCTTGAGGTAAGCTAAAACATATCAAAAATGTATTTCAAAGTGAACTATTCCTTTAAAGAGAGTACACCTTTCTTAATGTCACTATAAGAACACTTTGCAATACTGTCAAATGAAAAGTTTTATTTTAAAGTACATTTTACATCATGTATGTATTTTTATCATGCTAAGAAGTAATACTTACGACATTATAACATTTTTAACCCAACATTTGGGTTTGTCCATATTGATCCAAATTTGGGTTAAAACAACCCAGCATTGCTTAGAGTACACAATTTCCCTAAAAAAACAAACAAAAATCTGAGTTAAAATTTACACACTTATAAAAGGCGTACCATAGTGAGTAAAACAAAAACACACTTGGAAGAAGGATTGGTGATGAAAATTTTGTAAATGAAAAAAATAAATAAATAAATATATGTGTTAATTCCTAATTAGGTAGGTCAAAAAAATTCTAAAGATCAGCTAATTTCAAACTATAATTAATTTTCAATTCAAATAAACATGCAATTAATACAAAACATTAGCCCGTTAAGTACAACATTAAGTACAATCTAATTACATTCAGATTGTACTTACAGTAAATTTAATAAATAAGTAAATTATTGATTTCATGAAAAGAGGAGGCTATCTTTTAAAATGTATATAAACATTTATATTTAATCAAATAAAATCAATAAGTGATACAATAAGATTTCTACAATGGAGCGTATTTTTAATGTTTGCAAGGACAGGTCTGACAAACACCTGTATTAATCACCTGAAGAAGACATGCTGGCATAGCATTTTGGGTTGTGAGACTTATTTGTTGACAGTCTCAAAGCTAATGGTAGTGCTGCCAGGTTTTTTCTTTATATCATCATCTGTACTAACATCAGGAAGATCTTTGTGGTCGGGAGTCGGCAATATCAAGCAGGAATTTGAATGGAAAGCAGCATAGTACTATCAACAGCAAAGGTCAGTGGTACCAAAGGTTGTGAACTTTGAGGAAACAGCTTTATTAGCTCAGTAACTGCTCTGCCTTCAGCCCATCACCAGTCACCAGAGAGCAAAGTGTTTTGAAGGCACAACAATAGCTTGATTTCAAGGTTAGTAGATTATTATTTGTCATATGGTAAACACACTATCCATGCAGAAATGAACTTATATTTGCATTGTTTTCATGAGCTTCATGTTTTTCATCATATCTGCAGTATCCATTTTCCACTTTGACCTCTACCCTCTTACATTCCTGTCTCTTCTCCGAATGGCAAATGCATGATGAAGTGGGCTTTGGGTGGAAATACATAGGCAGGGGTCTTTTGGGGGAATGTACATGCTTGAAACCCCATTTCACATTGATTTAAGGTAGTCAGGAGAGCGTCCAAAACTGCTTGTTTTCCCGTTCATGGTTCCTGCACAGGTCTGGCAGCACTGAAAAATCCGTCAATGCTTAGATGTGATTAACATTTGACTCCAGACTAATAAAAACGAATGACAGTGTTTGGGTCAGAGGGTCGAGATCAAAGGCTCATAGGATGTCCTCTCAGTTTCCAGCCATCCAGATTAATGGGACCCCTGTGGTAGGAGCAGCGAGTGGCTATTTTTCAGTATCACTTACTCAATGAGGCCTCTGAACCCTTAGGCCTCAGTGCACTGCCCACCTGTTGCCCCATTAACTACTAATGGACTGCACAACCGCCCGTTTGTAGGGGAGGGGGGATGCAGGGGTGAGTTAGTTTTGTAGTTTGAGTCAATTTCTTTGAAAAGCATTGATTGTTCTATTTGTAGTTGACAAGTAACATGACTAATGTTCTTGAACCTTTTTTAACATAGACATTTTAGAATATAGTTGTATTTGGGAAAGTGAAAATTTCCTTTGGATGTCAGTTGCACCATTTGACACCATGTGTGTTACTATAACCTGTTTCATTAAACCTTAATTACCAGGGAAAATTTAAGATGGAAGCTTAAGCATGTTCGCTTGATGTGCAAAAACCAATGAGGATATTCATTCTTATGTTATGCAGCACGTTTGAGCTTCAGTACCAATGAGGTTCATGCTTCATGATTGGATTAGTTCACTATTATGAGCTCTTTTGAGTGTCAGTTTAACATATCTCTGACTCCTGTAATATTCATAAACTTGTTTCCATAAAGAACCCATCTGAGGCACATGCTTCTGAAATGTTATGACCATGTTAAGAGTAAAACCCCCACAATTGTTCACTTTTTAGACATGTTACTTTTGTGATTAGTAATTAATTGATTATTATTTCTTAGTTCACAAGTAGTTCTCAATGAGGATTTATTTCTTTAGTAATAATCAAATACCTACCAAGGAACTACCTTTGTACTAAAATACCTATTACTTACTGCTTAGTTAATATTGCTTCCCTATTAGTTAATAGTATCAACTTCGGTGTTATTGCAGTACTACCTATTACTTCCCGCATACTTGTTAACTATGGACCATTATTTTAAAGTGTTACCAATTATTGCTGTTACGCAGCATGTTTGAGCTTCAGCAAGAACCAATTGAGGTTCATGTCTAGTGTTATGCAGCACTATTTGAGCTTCTGACAAGAACCAATGAGATTAATTCTTAGGTCTCATGCAGCCTATTTGAGCTTCTACAAGAACCAATGAGGTTCATTCTTGTGTGTTACACAGCAAGTTTAGATTTTGCAAGAAACAATTAAGTTTAATCCCCACAAGCTGTTTAAATGACAATAAAAGCATAAATTCAATCTGTTCAATATATAAAGCAATCGAGTCTCTTCAAGAAAATTTGGACTTAATCACTCAATTCATATAATGACCATTTTTAAGTGAAATATGCTGTATAATTCAGATGTTTATTATTATTAAGCAGGTTTTTCTTTTAGAGGAAAAATGGGACAAATAAGAGATTTAATTCACACTGAAAAGTTCAAATGATTAAATGCCAATATGAGAAGGATGCAATTCTATAAACAATACTAAATTGCACTCTCAACCATCTACCCAAAAAACTTTTTTTTTTTTAAATCATTCTTTATGTAATTTAAAACACTTCAGCTTGTGATACTTATTAAGTGTACTGGATAGTACATGACAGAATCCAACAAAGTCGGTTACCTATAATATCAGATTAATGATGTTCTGGCGCTCGTTGTATGTGTGAATAATAGGTGTGCATGATGTATTTTCCCTCTGGGCTTGTGCGTAGATGGGTTCGTGCACTTTGGTACTGAAGTGTCGGTTTTTGGAGTTACTGATCTGTGGAGTATATAAAGTGGAGAAGAAGTTCAAACTGCTATGTTTATTATTTATTCAAAATTTACACCTTGAAGGTTAAGTTCCTGCTGGCTATTTTCTCGAACTTAAACCGATACCGTGACTAGTATCCGCAGTTGCGCACGAACTGTCTATGCACGCGCGAGGTGTTCTAGAGAGATTAGCGGCCGCTGAGTTCGCTATTTAATCCTACCCGCTATTTAATCCTTAAGGCCATTGCACACCAGAGTTAGAAATTCGCATCCGAAAATTTTCGCATGTTAAAAAAAAATTCGACCTCACATTATGTCAATCACGCTTGCACACCGCCTCCGAAACTTTCGATCCGTCATAAAAACATTCGGATCAGGTTCGATTTTCTGTGTTTTCGCATCCACAGCCAGCATTTTGATAGGTTTTTTGACAATTCAGGGCCGACTGGAGCTCGTTCGCACATCTTTGCATGCGCAGTGCTTTCAGTTTCGGTTTTAATTTTGATCAAGTGTTCTCTCGATTGGATTATGAAAGGCATAACCTCCCCTTTCAATCAGATTGAAATTTCAAATTCGAATTTAAAAGGTGTGATTGAGCAGCCAATTCGATAACTAATGTATTATTTGGGTACAATAGGCTATATAACAGCTTAAAATATTCAGCTGTTCTGTCTGCCAGCGCTTCCACCGGGCCTGCGCGTGCGCTGTGCGTGTGTATGTGTGTGTGTCTCCATACCTTAAACATACTGCCAGTCTTTGTTCAGAATCGATTGGTTCACGGAAATTAATGATCTTGTTTTTAAAATGTGGCTCCAGCATCAAACTTTCCACTGACGTTCTGAAGTAAATTTTGAATCACAGCTCCTTGATAAGGAGGTGCTTCCTCTGCGCAATTTCAGGATGGTTGGATGGACGCAAACGCAATATTTTCTCTTTCTTCTCTTTTCAATAAGAGAGGGAACAAAATCATCCTCACTGCCTGACGAATTCATTTTTGTATTTTTGCGTTTTTTCTGCAACGGTTTAATAAATACGCATCGGACTCAGTGTGCAAGGTTTCTCTGCGTGACGAATTTTTAGGCTGACAAACAGAAAAAACGCATACGAAACTTTTGTACTCAGTGTGCAATGGCCTTTAATCCTATTTCTATTAGCAGCATGTCAACACAGGAAAGAAAGTTGTCAAACCATTTAATTTCTTTAAAGCTACAATATGTATTTTTTTCACCACTAGAGGTCACTAACCTCTTACAAAAACAAAAGCATAGGTTGATGATGCATAAGCGGAAGTATGGAACTTGTCGTCAAGCTGATGAATCTAATAATGTTTATGGGTTAATACATTGAAGTTTTTACATGACTGTGGTATGAAGCAGGGCACGATTGCTAATGAGAGACAGATATCAGTGCCACACGAGAGTCTGCGGACCTAAAGGAATAAGGATATTTCAGTCTCCCAAACTATCGACAAGTGCTGAATTACTACACACACAGGTCAGTTTATTAGACTAATTAAACTTGTGAGGAAACGCAGTGCTGTTCACTTGGTCTACACTATCACACAAAACTGCTTTTTGTGTGTTGAAAGTTGTGTTTCTGTGTAGTTTGTCTGTATGAGAGCAGTAAGCTAGATCAACATTAGAATAACAAACTGATCATATTCTAAAATTTCAATCATGTTGGGCTATATATCATTCATTGATAGTTTTGTAGGCTGTTTGCTCACTGTCTAAAGTACATGCACGAGTGGCGTCAGTCAAGTCAAAGTTTGTCACTGACGTGGAGCTCTTGGCATCTCAAAGCGCTTTTAATTCTCCATTTTGTCCCAAAGTCTGCTTGCCATGGTCCATAATGTTTGAACGAAACAACAACAGTGTGAGTGCTGCTAGACATAACAGCATTTGTACTCTTCTGTCGCCATGGTTACTATGGCAGTAGTCTATGGGCAGTATATGAGCAGAAACCAGGGATAAAGCGGATATTACGCCATTAACAGGTGACAAGTGAGCATGGACGACCCTTCATTTAAAATGTGAATTTCTCTGAAATTAAAAATCTTCGGGAACTTTTGGGATATTGTAAGTACACAACTGCAGGAAATATATCACACTGTGCAAGTGATTTTTTGATAGGCCTATTTTATTTAAAAACGCACATAATGTAGCTTACAGTAACCTCATGCTGCTTCACATAGGTGCATGGACCTGGATTAAAAGCATCTGCCAAATAATAAAATAAATTTCGGTTGTGTTGGATGTGTGAATCACAATCATCTTATTTGTAACGTTGTCAAAATTGCACCAATATGGTACCCTGTCATCACAATTTCAACACCTCTCTATTTTTAAACTACATTTGGCTCAGAATGCACCTATATGTTGGCCTACATCTCTCAAGTTTGATCAGTCCTCCCTATCTTCATATGAACAGTTTAATTGTTTTCTCGTGTTCTGTAAGCATCTTTGGATTTATCTTTGATTAATAATAATACTAATAATAATAAACAACGTAATAATAATGAGAGAGTATAAACTTGGTTGGATCAAATCAACACATGCCCCGCTTTAAAAATTAGCCTACAACTGGGCAAAATCATGCTGTGCATATGTGTTGGCTGTCTCCGGAATCTGTGGAAATCCCTCATCATGCAATTCAAACTACATGAATGCAGCCACACGATGGCACTGTTATCTTCATAAAGCACTCGGAGTTCCGCTCATGTTCAGGTCCTACTGGAAATTAATAACATTCGCAAAACCATCTAGTTGCCTATTTGTTCAGCTCCCAATGGAAATAACACAACGCAAACCTAATATCGAGTGTTCATATTTTGTAAAGTGTATCTTTCTTCTTTCTTGGTTCTGTCGATTTTGCAGCATTTTGATATCCTGGCATCTGTCAAACCTACATGATTTTCACGGCTCATATAGTCTATTTAATCCTGTGATAGCAGTCCTTTGCATATTTAAGGTCAACAGTAGGCTAACGTTACTGATTGGACAAATCCAGCGACCTGTTTTAATTCTTCTTCATCTGCATAATTGTAGCCAGCCATATCTGATACAAAGAATATTATGCTTAATATCGCTACATTGTGTTAGTATTAGCCCACACCATACCATTAATCTAAAAAAGGTCAGAATCTGCTTAAGCAAACAAACATACTAGTAATGATTTTGCCTATTCTCTGTATAGCCTATACACACGTTAAGACTTAAACGTTGATTGTACTTTCTTTTTTTTTGCTCTTTAGATATTCATGTTGCTGATGTGCACTCATTGTCCGACATTTTCCTCAGACATGGGGACTTTAAACACAGCGGGAAAGTTGCTGATATTCAGGCCTACAAACTTCATGAATATTTAATGAGGTAAGATTCTGGTTGTCTGTTGCTAGGATACACTGCATTTAGAGTTAACCCCTACATACACTGTTCTGGAGCAGAACCCATTCACAACCCATCGTTAAAAATATTGCTAATCCAATTTCAATAATGACTTGCCTTTTACCTGGCGTTTAAGTAGCCTATGAACGTTGTATCATAAGTAGGCGATAATATTGCATGAGACCCTTTGAATCCAAGCATTGTTTACACAATAGCCTGTTATTGTCTACAAGCATTATTTATGCTACCATGGAATTGCACTGCAGTAGAGACTAAAAGCTATCCGCTCCACTGCATACATGCCCACTATTTAAAAAAAAATAAAAAGCGCTCCGCACATGGAGCGTGTGTACATGAGCTACATTTCCCATGGTCCACCACGCCCGCGTCGTTCCGCTGCTGTCAGTTCGCCGATGAGAGAATCGCCCAGCAGCATCTCAGCCGAGCAGCAGCGCTAAAATGCACTGAAACACGCATCTTGGAACATTTCCATCCTCTTTCGGTTTGCCATGAGGGCGTGTGATGGGAATAACGGGGTTGTTCGCACCGGATTACGTCTCTTTATTTTGAGAGAAATGCGAATTGTTTTGCGCTCGAGGTGTTAACGCAGAAACAAAAATACAAAAATGAAGAAGCAATTCAATCGGATGCGACAGCTCGCCAACCAGACTGTTGGCAGGTGAGAGCTATGATCTTAAATACGATCATTTTACTGCGTGTCGGAAGTTTTTTAATTATTATTACAGAAAAGAATGGGAAACCATCCTTAGCTGCAGTAGCTTCCCATTCACATCTGCTTTATTTTCCCATTCAAACTTTCACTGTTTCTTAATATAAAGCTAATGCAAATTTAAACACACAAATGCTAGTCTGAGCCATCACTATTGCTAATAGCGTCATATTGATTGCGCAATGCATCTGAAAATAGCGTTCATTACCATACCCATGCATTATTATAAAGGCATGGCTAATTAAAGGTTGTGCATCCGTGCCTTGTGCGTAACGGGTTCACTGCAGAGGCAGTTCTTCCAGCAAAAAAAAAAAAAAAAATGCTTCTCGGAGGTTCCCCATGGCACTGACACTACACCCCCTCATGCACGAGCCTCCCGGATGCATTTCCATCAAACGCAGCTTTATGTAGCACTGCTGGATCAGCACACGTTGATTTAAATGAGGAGAATGACATGTCTCCAGTGACAGCTGATGCAGTGGATGGATGCGGATGAGTGGAAAAATGGGAAAGGCGCACTGTTTTCATTGCATACTGATCGCTGAGAAAAAAAAAAGAAAAAAGGAGGAGTTGGGTGCAGTACATCAGCAAGATCTGTCAGTGATGGAGAAGGTCATCGTTGCTTCACAATGCATAGCTTTGAATTTCCCTGCACACAGAATTGCGGATTGCAAAAGAAAAAGAAGTTTGTTTTAGAAAGGTCGCTGCTGATGTGCTTGCCACATTTATCCTGTTTACGACTGGAGTGGGTGTGAGATGCATGACCTTTCACATGGTTCGCTACATTCTTCGCTCGCCTCTCTCTTCTCACCTGATAAGGAGGGCGTTGCATGGGGCCAGAAGGTGTGCATTGCTATCTGGCATCTTCTTGCTGGGTGGTTATGCCAGCGTGATGTTGTGGGTCATCATTTCAGATGCATTCTCAGTGGGTGGTTATAGGGTTCTCTTTTACTGCGTCTGGCTGGCATTCAGCAGGCCAGTGGAAAAAAAGGGCAAGCCCAGCTCCCCAACACCATTTCCAGCTTTGTTCAGGGCATCCAATTTGTGTGTGTGTGTATTTGTGCATAAGCTCTGCATTAGTATTCCCTACCTTTCCTTGGTAATGTCCAGGGAACTGTGGCAGCGGCCCACTGTGGCATTCTGTCTGTATAGCTGTGCGGTAATGAGAAACAACACGTTTCCCGAACAACACAGCGTCCTGACTCATTAATAATATGTTCCAGGGCCGGAAAGGGCATGTTGGACTGATGTTAGCTTTGGAAAGTAGATTTGCATGTTCATGTCAGGACAGGAGTACAGAGTCTGCATCTCCCCATACTGTATGAGCTGAGAGTGACACTTAAAAATCGTGTTCATGACCTTGACAGTCTTACAGAGGTAATGCAGTGTAAGAGATTTTCAATGTCTTTTGTTACGTCACTGACATATGTTTGCCATTATCAACACCATTTTACTTTTGCTTGCTACTTAAACACATTAAAATCGGCAGGAAATCAAATTACACTCTAAAAAATGCTGGGTTGTTTTAACCCAACTTTGGGTCAATTATGGACAAACCCAGCCATTGGGTTAAATTTTTTAGTTACATTTTAACCAAATGTTTGGGTTTGCCCATATTTGACCCAAACTTGGGTTGAAACAACCCAGCATTTTTAGAGTGTAATAATAATAACCTACATGTACTTACTATAGGGTTAGTTGCATGCCACTCTAAAACAGTGCTGGGTTGTTTTTACCCAAATTTGGGTCAAATATGGACAAACCCAAATGTTGGGTTAAAAAAATGTAATTTAAAATTTTAACCCAACTTCGACTTTTACACTCTAAAAAATGCTGGGTTGTTTAAACCCAATTTTGGGTAAAATATGGACAAACCCAGCCCGTTGGGTTATAATTGTAATTTAAAAATGTAACCCAATGGCTAGGTTGTCCATATTTGACCCAACTTTGGGTTGAAACATACCCAGCATTTTTAGAGTGTAATAATAATAACCTACATGTACTTACTATAGGGTTAGTTGCATGCCACTCTAAAACATGCTGGGTTGTTTTTACCCAAATTTGGGTCAAATATGGACAAACCCAAATGTTGGGTTAAAAAAATGTAATTTAAAATTTTAACCCAACTTTGACTTTTACTTTCAACTGCATTTTTTTCAAATTACATTTTGGGTTTGTTCATATTTGACCCAACTTTGGGTTGAAACAACCCAGCATTTTTAGAGTGTAATAATAATAACCTACATGTACTTACTATAGGGTTAGTTGCATGCCACTCTAAAACATGCTGGGTTGTTTTTACCCAAATTTGGGTCAAATATGGACAAACCCAAATGTTGGGTTAAAAAAATGTAATTTAAAATTTTAACCCAACTTTGACTTTTACACTCTAAAAAATGCTGGGTTGTTTAAACCCAATTTTGGTAAATATGGACAAACCCAGCCCGTTGGGTTATAATTGTAATTTAAAAATGTAACCCAATGGCTGGGTTTGTTCCAGTATTTGACCTCAACTTTTGGGTTGAAACTAACACCAGCATTTTTAGAGTGTAATAATAATAACCTACATGTACTTACTATAGGGTTAGTTGCATGCCACTCTAAAACATGCTGGGTTGTTTTTACCCAAATTTGGGTCAAATATGGACAAACCCAAATGTTGGGTTAAAAAAATGTAATTTAAAATTTTAACCCAACTTTGACTTTTACTTTCAACTGCATTTTTTTAAAATTACATTTTGGGTTTGTTCATATTTGACCCAACTTTGGGTTGAAACAACCCAGCATTTTTAGAGTGTAATAATAATAACCTACATGTACTTACTATAGGGTTAGTTGCATGCCACTCTAAAACATGCTGGGTTGTTTTTACCAAATTTGGGTCAAATATGGACAAACCCAAATGTTGGGTTAAAAAAATGTAATTTAACATTTTAACCCAACTTTGACTTTTACTTTCAACTGCATTTTTTTTAAAATTACATTTTGGGTTTGTTCATATTTGACCCAACTTTGGGTTGAAACAACCCAGCATTTTTAGAGTGTAATAATAATAACCTACATGTACTTACTATAGGGTTAGTTGCATGCCACTCTAAAACATGCTGGGTTGTTTACCCAAATTGGGTCAAATATGAACAAACCCAAATGTTGGGTTAAAAAATGTAATTTAAAATTTTAACCCAACTTTGACTTTTACTTTCAACTGCATTTTTTTTAAATTACATTTTGTGTTTGTTCATATTTGACCCAACTTTGGGTTGAAACAACCCAGCATTTTTAGAGTATAGTCTTTTATTTTATTAATTTTCTGTTTCATTCAGATTCATTTTTATAAGAAGACAATAAGAAGACATGGAAAAACACATTTACCAAATAAATCCTTTTTTTGATTTAGCCTCAACAATGGATGTGATTGGATAACTGGACTAGCCTGTGGACCAATCGCATCGCAGCATCTCAAATGTTGGTTTGATCGTTCTGAAATGCCTGAGACTGTCACCAGAATGATTTGGTTTAATTCCCTCCAGAAGCGTCTCACACGATTGCGTTCACTAACAATAGCATCCAAATAACGGATAACATGTCAGTGTTTATTGCATTTCGTCTCTAATTTATGATGTAATACAGAGCCACAATGGCTTCCCTGATTGCAGCAACTTCTATATTTGTCTATTTTGTTCACTTAAACACATGGGATGGAAACGCTGCTTTATTCTCAAATGTTTATGCAATGTTCCAATTTTGTGCAAAAGTTAAATTCGCAACTGTGGATAGAGACATACTGTAGCACTTTAAAGTTGACATGGCATGGATATTTGAAGCATTTGAGTCATTTTGATGTATTCCAGAGTGAAATGATTTGATTATTTTCTGTTTTTATTCGGAACTTGATGAAGGTAAACTTAAAATATGCTATTATTTATTAACTTATGAATGATACTGTATGTCTCCAATTATTTAACACTTGAGTTAAAACAGTGAAATCAGCATTATAAACAGATTAAAAACTGTACAGTTTAAAAGTTTGGGCTCAGTATTTATTTTTTAATTAAATGAATGACATGAATACTTTTAATCTTTTAATTTAATAAGGACACATTACATTAATCAAAAGTGAAATAATCCTGAAAAAAAAATTATTTTGAGTTTGATATTTTTTTCCACAATATTTTTCCAGTATTTTGAGCCACAAATGATTACATTAGACTGATTTCGGAAGGATCGTGTGACACTGAAGACTGGAGTAACGATGCTGAAAATTCAGCTATACCATCGCAGGAACATTATTCAAACATAATGAAAACACTTTATTTTAATGTGAAGTTGTTACGTTACTACATGTATTTACTATAGTAGTAACAGTAAATTATGCAGTACAAGAAGTAACTAACACTAAAATGGACCAAACTGTAACTCTGTAAGTATATAGTTAATTAATATTACTCAGCACTTATTTGAGCAAGTATTTTAAGTCACCTTAAAACCAGAAAGTTATTTAAATAAGTAATCATATTTATGAAACAAATCTTACCGATCTAAAACTTTTAAAGAGAATTAGTGTAATTCAGACCAAATTCTGTTTGGACGAGTCATGCTTCAAGCCATTGCAACAAAAAAATATCACACTGTACTCTGATACTGTCATACTGCAATAATGCGCATCCCTTTATGTATTTGACATTTGTCCAGATTCTTTTATAGCTGTGTCACCCACCCTCCCTCCTGTTTTAATTTGTCATCATTTGAAAATCACATTTCCTCTTGCCCTCTTTGAATGAAAACAACGACCCGCTGCTCTGTGTGTATTTGTGTTTGTAGCTCAGGGGCCAGTATTTATGAACATTTTCTGTGTTCTCATTGAAACTGTATTTATAGTCTTCCCATTCATGTTTTTGTGGCAGTGTGTGTTTGTGTGTTTTTTTGGTGGGGTTGTGCACCATGCCTCTAGTGTTTCTCTCTTGGGAGGTATGGCAGCCTCCCTCTTCCTTTAGATTGCCAGCTTGGTGTTACTGGGAGCAGCACGTCAGAAGTGCTTATGGAGCGGTGTGTGTTTTTCGCCGTCAGCAGAGAGATTGGGAACAGTGTGTATGTTGATTAATGGCCCCGCGTTACAAGCGTGCCCACACAACAGTGAGTGCCCACATGTTGCAGGGGAATACATATATGTATGTACTGTGTGTATATACAGAAGCACTTCCTGTTTCAGTTTTTTAACACTACATAAAAGCTGGGATAAAATACAACCAACAGAACATATAAAACTGAATCAAAAAGTTAAACAAATATCTTTAAGATGTTTTCTTTACATGTAAAATAAAGAAAACAAAGTGTTTCTGGACCAGACTTCGTGAGCTTAGAATTATAAGGTTCTATCTCCGTTTAGGATAGTTCTGAGATATTGAGCATCAAAGTTTTTACATCCCACCTGGCAAAACTGTTATGTAGTATACATTTCTATTATAGCTTTATCTATTAATCTTTTTTTTACAAAAATAACACCACACAGGCATTAATAAACACCTAATTGATCAGATTATGTCAAAAACTCAATTTCGACCAAAAGTGGAGATAGAACCTTATAATTCTAAGCTCATGCATTGTTGTTTACATCTTGCAAAATGGTCTATAAGCGTTGAAGGGAGCAGTCTTTTAAGGATTGCCCTCCACTCTGGACTTGCACTAAAGAGATTGTATAAGCGGTTCAAACTTCCAAAAAAATGCTACACGTTGATTCAGAATTTGTTCTGTCTAAGCCCCTCCTTTCTGCGAGCCAACTTTGCTCTGATTGGTCAGATGGCACAGTCTGTTGTGATTGGTCTACTCTGCTCTGATTTGTCATATTGCCCACTCTTCTGTGATTGGTCTACTCTTCTGTGATTGGTCAGATGGCCCACTCTGCTGTGATTGGTCTACTCTGCTCTGATTTGTCAGATTGCCCACTCTTCTGTGATTGGTCTACTCTGCTCTGATTGGTCAGATGGCACAGTCTGTTGTGATTGGTCTACTCTGCTCTGATTTGTCAGATTGCCCACTCTTCTGTGATTGGTCTACTCTGCTCTGATTGGTCAGATGGCACAGTCTGTTGTGATTGGTCTACTCTGCTCTGATTTGTCAGATTGCCCACTCTTCTGTGATTGGTCTACTCTGCTCTGATTGGTCAGATGGCCCACTCTGCTGTGATTGGTCTACTCTGCTCTGATTGGTCAGATGGCCCACTCTTCTGTGATTGGTCTACTCTGCTCTGATTGGTCAGATGGCCCACTCTGCTGTGATTGGTCTACTCTGCTCTGATTTGTCAGATTGCCCACTCTTCTGTGATTGGTCTACTCTGCTCTGATTGGTCAGATGGCACAGTCTGTTGTGATTGGTCTAATGCTTGCAGCGCATGTTGGAAACAAAACACTAATTACACGTGATAGGCTACATAGTGATATTGTTGTTTTTTCAACAGTATCTAATACAGTGTGAGTCGTGAGTCCTTGTGAAGTGCATCAAAGTATATGTGACCAGAAGTGAGACTGGATTTGCTGACGACTCGTTTTGACAGTTCAGAATTTACTCGTTCTTTTAGGAGACAACTTTATTTGTCGCACTTTAATTTTTGTAAGTTTGCAGATCTTACATTTAAACGGCTTTATTACTCATTACATGGAATGGAAATGGAATGGGAACTTGTGGTCAAATGATGTATATCACCAATATTTCAATATCGCATTCATTTTTTTAAATAATGGCATCAGCTGATATGTTTTTTTCTCTTTTGCTGGTAAGTTTCATAAGTGGGACTTTTATTTTGACAGTGCTGAGACTGTAGATGCACAGGAGCTCCCATTCTGTCTTCATTTGTTTATTGTCTTATTACAACAATTATAATAATTGCTATAATTCTAAAAATACTTCTAATCATTTTCTAATAATTGCTAACACTATCAGTTATTTTTTTCGAAAATCAACCTATAGTTTAAACCAGGCAACTAAACAGGGCTCTACTGTCTACTAGCATACAGAAAATGGTCAGATTAAAACTGGAACTCAGTTTTATTGTGTTTTAGCTTGTTGATTTTGCAGATTTTTTTTTCTTTTCAGTGTAGCTACAAGGAACCTACACATTTTCAACAATATCATAATATGATTAATGCTCCAAATGTACTTGATAAAATCATAATCAGTACAAAAAGTGTATAATTATTTAATACTTTTATAGAGTGGCATAGAAAGAACATGTTTGAATAAAAAAAATCGTGACAGTTATAGTTGCCTATACCTAGACAGAATTTGCCATATTATTTTTTCTTCATCTTTGAAACATAAATGAAGATATATTTAATATTATCTCATTGTTTTTTTTGTATTGGTTTTTTTTCCCAAACATTCAAAGTCCCAACCCAGGCTCATTGAAAAAAACATGCATGTATTGTGACAGTGTCAAAGTGAATAGTCCAGTGAGAGGTAATTAGTTAGAATCATTTGAGTTTTTGGATCCAATTTTTCTGTAAAGACAAATGATCACTTTAAATGATGAACAGATTTAATTTATCTATAGCAATAGAGCCACACCTACTAAATACATAATCACCACTGACCAATGGTAGTTCGAAGTGTTTACCAGCCCGAGCAAACATTTCCAGAAAGTTTGCTTTGTCAAATTGTTTGAACCACCCGAAAGTAACCACAAACGAAATTTGTTTTGACCTGATTTTGTTCAAAATGACATCACACCAGTTCGTAGAAGAATATCTGGGCCTTTATTTTCTTCTGGTATTGGCCAGACTATGGTCTATAGTCTCCAATATGTCACACATCCCTGTAGTCCAGTGGTTTAGTTTGTGTTGTTCTCTCTGACATCATCATTCTTTGCCTTGTAAACAATGCGATGCCTCCCTTTAAAGGATAGCCTACTTGAAAAAGTTTTGCCAGTTCTAAAACAGGCAGGGTCAATGTATGCCACCCTGGGACAGAAGCTGAGCCTTTAGGCATGCTACTGTAGCGCTATCATTAGCCTAGCCTATATTTGATGCAAGTCAGAGGGACAGTGTCTTTTTTCAGACATCATGGCGACCATTCGTCTATGTATCTGCAGTGGCCTAATTTGAAATTAGATGGGAAACGCTTCTATAAGGAACCTCTCCTTCCTTCTCTTCTCTCCCCAGTGTCTCTGGGGCAGTGCAGGTGTGCAGTGTCAGCAGCAATGAGACTAAACTCATGCCAGTGCTGCTGGTGTGTGTTCACTGGTTAGTGGCAGTCAGTCTCCGCAGTGGGTTCACACACATAGAGAGAGAGTAAATGACCGATACAAGTTTTTCAGTGGCAATCGAGTACAATAGTGACCACCCTCTTTTTTAAGGTTGCCGGGAAGTAAGTCAATAAGGGATTTGAGACCTTTAAAGGTGACATATTATGCCCCTTTTCACAAGATGTAATATAAATCTATGATATCCCTAGATTGTGCCTGTGAAATTTCAGCTCAAAATACCCCCAGATAATTTATTATAGCTTGTCAAATTTGCCCCATTTTCGGTGTCTGTCCCTTTAAATACAAATGAGCTTTTCCGCGCCCACATTCAGAAGAGGGCTGATTCTTTACACAAGCTATAACAAAATAACAAATAACAAAATACACCTGGAATAACAAAAAAAATGCGTTAGAACTGGATACACTGTTTTGATGCTTGCGAAAACCAAATGGCGGCGCTGCGGGTGGAAACTTGCAGATTAAGGGGCGGTAATATTATAATAAGATTCCCTTCTGACGTAGAAATCTGATCGGCTTAGTTTTTGACATGCTTGCAGAGAAAGGCAAAAAAAAAAAAAAAAAAGTTACGGGGTTGTCACTTTGCACGTTTTCTGGGCTGGGCACCAGGGACCCGATTATAGCACTTAAAGGGCAATTCCACCTCTGGAAAGATGAATGTGTATTTAAAATGGGTCATTTATGTAGAAGAAATGTGAAATTATTTTTTTAATTTGGAGCTTTCTAGACTGAGAAAAGACAGAAAATGTATTTTTGGCTTATGTGAATGAAAAACATCAACTCCCAGAATTCATTTGCTTCGCTGCCCTAGGAGGCCACGCCTACCGCTAACCTCGCAGTATGTAAACAACAGTCTACTAGTGATTCTCCGTGATGAGTCTGTCCGAAAATGTGTTTCGAAGATCGCCCAAAATGTCCGCGATTCGGCTTTTGCGTTCTACAGTCGTCATTCATCATGTTTACTGTGGCAAGCGGAACGAGTGCGAGCTGTGTGGATAACGGCGCGGAGACGAGCCAGGTTTACTGTGTCGACCGGGATGAGTGCCGGCTGTGTGGATAACGGCGCGAGGCCGGTGGCGTGATTACCGATGAGCGGCACCTAAGACGTAAGTTACCGGTCTCGTATCTCTCACGGAGGAGCAGGAATTTTCTTAGCAATGTTAAAACACACATCAACCGATCACTTGTTTGGCGTTCATGTAAACACAACAGTCAGATTCACCAATCATAAGGAATTGAGTTAGATTGAAACAAAAGCTGTAACTTACATGTAAACAATGAATGGCGACTTCAGAAATTAAAAGCTGAATCCCGGACATCGACGGCCGGACATGTCCAGGAAAAAGAGGACGGTAACCCCTACTACTCAGCTTTCTCCACAGAACAAGAGCCTGCTAGCTTAGCGTCCAAAAAAGATGTGTAATGTTAATCCTAATCCTCCATAACGCATCCGTCAGCGTATTCAGTAGTTTCGTCCACATTTTCAAAACGTTTCTGCCAGTGAAATCAAACGCATTGGCACTGATCTGTGATAGGTCTGTTAGCGCAATAGGTCCAACCCCCTATTGGCGGGTTTGAAAGGGTGGGGACTCGGGCTTGTAGTTTTTTACTGAAATCGCCCTCTCTTACACTTCCACCAACAATTGACGTAAAATGACGATTTTTGCGTCATTGTTGGAGGAAGTGAAAAAGGTAAATAGCAGATTTCTCTCGTCTCAGGGGAAAATGATAAAGTGTTGCATGACCATTCAATAGTATAACTGGGTTTCTAACAATGGAAAGCTTAATGCAAATGGGTGGAGTTGCCCTTTAAACGTGGAAAAAGTCCGTTTTTATGATATGTCCCCTTTAAAGCTACAATATGTAACTTTAGTGGCCACAAGAGGCGCCGTTTCCAACAATAACAAAGGAGAATGTATGTGACGCAGTAACGAGTTGAATGATGGGATCTAATAATGTTTAAGGATTAGTGAAAACACTCATGTTTTTTAACATTACAGTGCTATGAAGCAGGTCACGATTGCTAATAAGATACATATATCACATGCGAGTCCCGTGGATATAAAGGAATAAGGAAATTTCATCCTATTGAACTACACACAAGTGCTGGATTACTCACACAGGTCAGTTTATTAGATGAATTAAATTTGTGAGGGAAACGCAGCGCTGTTCCACTTGGAATAACATTACACCATCACACTAAACAGCATTTAAATGTGTGTTGAAAGTTATAATGTTATTCTATGTGTTTATGTTTGCGAATACGAAACTAGCAGCTTGATCAACATAAGAATAACATACTGACCATATTCTAACATTTCATCATGTCCAGCTAACGTTATAACATTGATTTGTTTTATATACTTTTGCTCACCTGTCTAATAAAGCTGTAAAGTCGTGACTCGTGAAGTTCTGTCAAGTCCAAATTAGTCACGGACGCTAGCTCTCTGTCGAGTGGAAGTCAGTCTCGGACGCTAGCTCTCGGCATCTCAGAAACATCACGCTGATATTGATCCTCATTCTAGTTCTCCTTGTTTGTCCCAAAGTCTGCTTGCCATGGTCTATGATTGAACGAAACAAGAACTGGGTGCCGCTAAACGTTACTCACTATGCAGTTGTCCGCGTCTGTCGCCATGGTTACGTCATGCTATGGCAATACGAGCAGAAACGAGGATAGCGCGGATATTGCGTCATTTACAGGCGCCATTTTTTTCCGGGACGGCCACTTATTTAAAATTGGAATTTCTCTGAAATAAAAAGAACTTTGGAGACTTTTGGGATATTGTAATTACACAATTGCAGGAAATACATCACACTGTGCAAGTGATTTTTTAGATATTTATTACAAAATCCCTACATATTGGACCTTTGAATTGAACTTTCTCCAAAGAAACCTTCTGGATGAATGTTGTGTTGACATCATAAAGCAACTTTGTAGTGTAATTGATAAATACAGCATGTCAAGATTCTTTCCACGGATTCTAGAACATTCCGGAACAGAACCTATTAGCTGAGACCTCTAGCGTCAGATCCTTGTAGCCACCAACAGACACTCTTCCCCTATATTTCTCTCTCACTCACTGCTCTTGTTTCAAAGCCCAGGCCTTTTGAAATACTACACGCAGTAATAGATGTCTGTAGAGCAATTAAGGGCAGGCGGCCCCTCTCTAATGCACGGTCCAATTACCCGAACGAATCCACTGTTTGGAATGGACAGTCCTCTTTTGCACTCATTGTCTCTGTCAATCTGTCTCGCCCCTCTGCCTGGCTCAGAAAGCACACACTCTCAAGCCGGAATACATTACCGCTGAGTTGGCACACAGGCTTCTCATGACGTCCCTCTGACCACATGCAAGCATTTGCAGTCGCAGAATCGAACCCAGATTGACTAGGGTTACTGAGCAGGGACTGTTGACTGTTCAATCGCCCTATTGCTCTTTTACAGGGGTTTTCTGATTTTCTGATACCCCACTCTTGTTTCCAACCTCTGTTTAGCCAGCAGAATTGAGCTGTATGTTATACATTTTAACATACAGTTGTTGTTTCTTTTTACACTTTTTTATTTTATTTTAATTTCCATATTCTAACAGAACTCTAAAGACATACCTATACACACAGTTCCTTTTCTGAAAAAATGTGTGGGGCAGATTATCAGTTAATAAAAACGTATTTTCACGCGGCTACTTGTACAATACTATTTTATGATCTCAAAACGCTTTTTACCAGAGTGCATGACGAAAACATCTTGATGTTTGCATGACATAACCAGCTCCATATGAATGGCTTTTCTTAAATAGTAAACTTGCTCAGTTGTATAGGAGTCCCATGAAGCACAATAAAAAGACTTGAATGGCATGATTGCTTTAAAGGAGAACTCTGGCGCAATATGAACCTTTGGGCTAATAAAACATTGGTACCTAGTTAACCGTTCTCTGAGATTTGTTTTCATAATAATCGAATGTAAAGAGTTGTATCTCTAAAAACTGTTTAGCATATAACGCTCAGTAATGGGGGCGTTTAATAAGTAAAAATAAATTGCTAGTTAATACCACTAACAAGGCTCAAAATAGCCCCACACTAACACAGTAACATAATAAGGGTCACTACATGCAAACCGAAGCATTGAGAACTGTGTAAGTGCACAGACCATTTAATAAGAAGATATTTTATAAAGACAATCCACTTTGTGTATACAGACAGGAGCCATCTTTGAAAAACAGTCTCGACAAGTTCGAACCACGAAGCCATTCATACAGTTCAGAAGTTCGCTGAACTTCATATAGTTCAGCTTACTTGGCACGTCGTTCGTGGTTTGACTTGTCGAGACTGTTTTCCAAAGATAGCTCCATGAAGTGGACTGTCTTTATAAATTATCTTCTTATTAAACGTTCTGTACACTTACAAAGTTCTCAATGCTTCGTTTTGCATGTAGGGACCCTCATTGTGTTACTGTTTTAGTGTGGGGCTGTTTTGAGCCTTGTTAGTGGTATAAACTAGCGATTTCTTTTTACTTATTATGCCCCATTACTGCGCTCATACGCTAAACATTTTTTAGAGATCAAACTCTTTACATTAGATTATCATGAAAACAAATCTCAGAGAACGGTAGACTTGGTAGCAATGTGTTATTAGACCAAAGGTTCATTTTGGCTGGAAGTTCTCCTTTAAAGGGATATCTCACATTTTTTGGAAATAGGCTCATTTTACCACTCCCCCAGAGTTAAACAGTTGGGTTTTCAAATGTATTCAGACGATTTTTTATATATTTATCAGAATATCAGTAACCAGACAGTTTCTGGTCTCATTGACTTCCATAGTATATATTTTTTCTTACTATGGAAGTCAATGAGACCAGAAACTGTCTGGTTACTGATATTCTTCTAAATATCAGAGAATCGGCTAAATGGATTTGAAAACGGTAAAACTCAACTGTTAAACTCTGGGGGAGTGGTAAATTGAGCCTATTTCCAAATAAAGTGGAGTATCCCTTTAACAAATGCATTGGTGATTCATTGTTTTTTGGGAGATGAGCTTTTTGGTAAGAACCAGATATCAAACATCTGGCCCAGTTGTGGCCCACATCTCCCACATTCTTCTGGTCCACATACCACATGGAATGATGGCGTTGCCTCAAACTGACTGTGGCTGGCAATAGCATACATATCCGGGACTCACCTGGGACAACCATGGCACATATGGCTCAGTTCTGGCACCGGCAGATAACATGGGCCACATCTGGGCCACACCCAGCAAGCCACAACTCACACTTAAACAAACTGGTTTGATGTGTCTGGGCCAGATATGGCCCATGTGACCTTTGCCGCTGCCTGAACTGAGCTATATGTGCCATAGTTGTCCCAGATGGGCCTGATATGTATGCTATCTGGGGATCATTCAGTTCTTGAGGCCTAATAAGGCTTTCTCGGTCATGATTTCTTGCTTGATTGGACATTTGGTTGAATCAGGGAGATGCCATTACTACTCAAGACTCTGCGGGACTTTCCTTACTTGCATAAGCAGCACTCATTATTTGACATGACTCGTCCATTTCTCATTTGCCCATTTGGATCTCCTACTGAGCATATGATTTGGATAACTTCTAAATTGTCAGCTTTTTTTGTTGGGGATGAAATTGTTCAGAAGGATCCAGACCTCATTCATAAACCTTAGATTGTATGCCTCAAGTTGCAAATGCACAAATTGCATATTTGTTTTGCATCACAAGAAATTTAGAGGAGCAAAAAAGAATAAAGCTTTTTAAAACTTAAAGCATGACATGTTCTGTGCACAATTTCTTTGGATAATCTGAACATGCACAAGCATTTGGTAACACCTTGGCTCCCCAAAGTGACATTGAATGGTTTTTTAAAATGCCTTTTTAAATTATTCAAGTTCTTGTATGCATAAAACATGGCTATGTTTCTCAATGAGCAGTAGAAGGAACCAAGAGAAGCAAAAAGAAAGAAACTTCACACTGAAGTCGAGATATTGCCTTCTCATAGATGTAAAAGCTTGAAAGCTGGTCTTTGCAGGAGTTTCCAATAAAAGATAGATTGCTGAGATGGAGCGGCCGTCAGTTTAGCTGTTTCAGAACATTAAACAGTTACTGAAATTGAAAATGGTTCAACCGTACAGCTGCTGACTGATTAGTGCTGGCAATACAAAAAGATTTAATAAACTTACAATTACAAACATTAAACCAAAGGGCTAAAGTGAACAACTATGTACCAACTGAAGCCTTTTACCAGCACTATCAATGAAATAAAACATAGGAATCATAGATTGACCCTTTCAGCTACTTTTTTATTGGGTTTAATTCTTTATCAGAACTTGATATATTAGGGTCAGGATTGTTAAAAGCTATTTTAATTGTTTTTGTTCATTTAAACAAAGATGAAAAACTTTAAATTAAATACTGTAATTACTGTAATTACAAGATGACAACACGTGACATTCTACTAGGAGCTTCACATCCTTTACCTTGGAATTATCCGTTTCTATGTCAACACTATCAAAGCTTATATGAATCAGTGGTCAGGTGGTACAAATGACCAGAACTCTCAGAAAATTACCACTTTACAAATTGCAATTATGAGTTCAAGGACGCAAATGCTTTTTACAAGCCGTAATCTCGTAATTACGGTAATAATGATATGGCGTGAAAGCTTTGAAAAAGGCAAAACAGAAATTTTGCCTTTGCAACTAACTGAAAATAAGTTCCACTGAAGTACTGTAAGTACTAATTTAATTACTTTAAATAGAAGCTAAATAGAAATATATATATATATATATATATATATATATATATATATATATATATATATATATATATATACTATATATATATATATATATATATATATATATATATATATATATATATATATATATATATATATATATATATATATATATATATATATATATGAAGAGTTCAGATGCAAAAGCCTCTAAGTGCCATTTGAAATTTTTTTCTAAAATGATAATTTTTATCAAGCTTGTATATTTAAGTTCAGTAATTTCATTTAAATGGCAATGAAGATTACCTATTAATTGTCATTTAAGTGAAATTACTGAACTTAAATATACAAGCTTGATAAAAATGGTCATTTTAGAAGAAAATTTCAAATGGCATTTAGAGGCTTTTGCATCTGAACTCTTCATATATATATATATATATATATATATATATATATATATATATATATATATATATATATATATATATATATATAGATATATATATATATATATATATATATATATATATAGATATATATATATATATATATATATATATATATATATATATATATATATATATATAGTAAAAAAAACTTAAACTTACTTTAATTAAACTAAAAGGAAAAAATAACTGAAATCAAATTGTGGTCAAAAATACTATTTCAGTATAAACTCAAATATTTCTATTCAGATTCTTCCACACTTAGTTAAGCTATATATCCACATTTATTTGAATAGCTCTACAGTATATGTCTCTATAATATTTACTTATTCAACCATTCTTTTTTCATCATACCTGAAGGTTTACCATATGTATAATGCCTGATCTGCTCTATGCTTATTTCAATGCTCCATTTTGTATGTTCATCAGGCTAAATTCCCCCTGCTAGATCTGTATTCATCTCACTGTCACTGTCCAATTTTTTTTTGTTTTGTTTTTTTCAGAACTTTGTTCTGGCTGTTAATGATATAGGAATCTCACATTTGGTTGCCTAGTAACCATGCATCTCGGTTTTCAAAGCCTGTTCATACAGCATGCTGCCTACTTGATATTGATAATTACATCCTGTTATTGCAGGATGGTGAAAAGACAAAGCAGAGCCCTGTACTTCTAACATCAGAGGTCCAAATGTACCCTACAGAAGATATACTGTAATTAAATGGTTGCATATTATTTGTTAGGGGAGGTAATATGTGCAATGTGCAGCATAGCTTTATAATCAGACTTTAGGCCTGGTTTCACTGACAGGTCTTCGATTAAACCAGGATTAAGCTTTTGGAATAAAATTTATCATTACCGCAACGTGTCCATGACTGGATTTGGGTTCTTTGAGATGAAAATATTTATGAATTAAAAAACATAAAAAATAATAAACTTCAGTGCATGTTATACTATAAATATTTACAATAAAGAAACATGTGGTATTTGGTGATCATTGGTAAATGTAGTGGCAATAATAAGGAATATAAATGTGTCCAAGACCAATTATCTCATCCTCTGCAACAATTTTCAATTATTGTTTAGCTAACATTTTCAAGATTTTTTTTTGGAAGGGACATAATTGACTGTGACACACAAGATGCCTACCAGATAAGCAGTTCTTATTTTTTCTCTGCAGATAAAAGTTACATTTTTGTTTGTCATAGTACCTACACCACTTTTTAGTTCTCATTACCGAAACATATACCATATATTTAAGGTAATGCCATGTTGCGGTAATGATAATTTTTTATGGACTTCATCTAAAAATGTAAATAATAATATAGTAAATATTTTTTTTAAATCTTCTAAAAATAACGGTTATAGTAAGTTCAGACCCTAATCTTATATGTGCAAAAGAAAATAGGCGTTTTAAAGAAAAAGAAAGAAAAAAATGGCATTTTAAAAATTCTGATGCTGGGCACCTTCTAAATACTGGATTTCGTGAGAATCACTCACATAACTTTTGCTAATGCTTAAATTTTTAAAGATACAATATAATTTCAGTATATTCAATAGTTTTTATCAGATTCTTCTACATGTAAATGCCATGCTACCCAAATATATAGCTCTGTATCTCTGTATTTACTTTGTCAGCAAATATCTTATTTGTGTCTCATTATAGGAGAAAAATCATAAAGGTGATAAAGGTGATACTTAAAGGGGTCATGAACTGCATTATTTTATTCATTTATAATGCGTTCTGGGGTGCACTTATAATGTTAGTATGATTTTTACACTTAAAAAATGTGCATAATTTAGAAATAAAATGCATTTTCCTGATTTTTGCCTCTGATTTGAAAACCTTGTTTGAAAGGGTGTGTCTTCTGTAGGATTCAGGGTAAAGTATTACATGTAGAACTCTCCTGCAATCTTTTAGCACTGTTTTTACGTGTTTACTATTATAGCACTCAAGGTTAACTAATCGTTAAGTGTTAATTATAGCATTATATCTATAGCATTATATTTAGATCATGGCATTAAAGGTTGCACTGATGAGCATGTAGCCGAGCACAGACATGTTGAGCGCATGAATGCAGTGATCTTGTTATTTTAACTCGATTTCTGCACTCTCACGGATGCTTTAATCATAACTAAGAGTGCAGTCACTGGTTTGATTTACTAACACATAGACAAAAGAACATATGTCATCAATCATTATATATCAGAAATCACTGGTCACAGATCTGTCAATAGAAATAGAACAGTAACTAACATGTTGGGGCAATACTGTTGAGTCCTAAAATTACACGGCAAATACAAATAAAGTGTTGACGTGTTCCTAGAGCACTTGCTTTGGTATTCCGCTAGAAATGTGCAACGTTTTATTTTGTGTCAACCATTCTTGGTTTTGAGTTACTCTACTCTTGTAACTGTTAATTAAATAAGGGAAAACATGGAGGTGTTTGGTCGCTTCTTGCTTGGCCCTTAATGAATAAATTGGCCTAGTTAAGTGCTACTCAAAGTGTCTCGCTGCGTCAGCAGCGACTGAGACAAGAGAGGTATGTATCGACCGTCTTACATAAGGGTGACAGACATAGTCAGTAAATATGAAAAATTGTGTGGAGTACTCCCTATAAGGAAATGTAGAATTTTGACCTATTATGCCCTTTAACTTAAGTTTTGATTTGCGTCTTTGTGGTCTACTAGAATATTTTCAAGCTCGAATGGTTAAAAACATGATTTTTTCCTATATTTGGCGATCGTTCACATTCTCTTCCCAGTCTGTCAAGTAACACTGTTTCAGTTCCTGTCTCTATGAAGCCCTCCTTCTGAATACCACAATGTGCTGTGATTGGTCAGCTGGATGGTTTGGATCTGCTTTAAGCATGTTTGGGAAATGTCACGGCCCTTACCATAACTCGTGAGTTTCAACACGACTAACTAACTCAACCAGGCCCCGCCCCTTTACTTTACGTATGCCTTGGGCAGAAATTATTTAAATGAGGGAAATTGTGACGTGCTCGTTCCCGAAAGAAACATAAGAGTTTCAAGGAATTCAGAATCAGTGCGCACTGATAAGAGAATAACCAACATGACATCCTGACTTTTGCGTAAACATACACGCCACTTTCAAGTCAAGTGGCGTGTTATCTATACGCACCTTGAGCTATCCGCGTGTATGTCTACGCCGTTAAACATCAGAGTTATTCCGCGTGTATGTACACGGCTGTTAAATGTCCGAGAGCGAAAACGAAGCAAAATGTAGATCTACATCTGGGGAGCGATATTTTTTTTCCTAGGATGGTATGGGAAGACTAATATGAATGGGACGGGGTTGGGGTAGGTCATATATGTATATATATATACACAGTAGGGCTGGGTATTGACACAAATTTCACAATTCGATTTTGATTCACAAGCTTGCAATTCGATTTCAATTCCGATTCAATTCAATATTGATTATTTTGGATATCAGTTACAATAAATGGCAAATTTTCTCAAGGAAATCAAATCTCTTAACTAATGCTGTAAACTATGGGAGTCTAGTTGTAGCCTACTAGGCTTCTTAGCCTATAATATGTAGGTAATAATTAACTGTTTTGTAGCTATACAAACACTTAAATTACACTTTTATTTATTTTTATAATAAGAAGATTATATGAAATATAAACATTTAAATGCTGGCTGTCATAAAAACTTGCCAGATTTATTCAAATATGCATTAAGAACATTAAGATTATAATGCATATGTAACATGGTGTATATACACTCACCGGCCACTTTATTAGGTACCCCATGCTAGTAACGGGTTGGACCCCCTTTTGCCTTCAGAACTGCCTCAATTCTTTGTGGCATAGATTCAACAAGGTGCTGGAAGCATTCCTCAGGGAGTTTGGTCCATATTGACATGATGGCATCACACAGTTGCCGCAGATTTGCTCGGCTGCACATCCATGATGCGAATCTCCCGTTCCACCACATCCCAAAGATGCTCTATTGGATTGAGATCTGGTGACTGTGGAGGCCATTTGAGTACAGCGAACTCATTGTCATGTTCAAGAAACCAGTCTGAGATGATTCCAGCTTTATGACATGGCGCATTATCCTGCTGAAAGTAGCCATCAGAAGTTGGGTACATTGTGGTCATAAAGGGATGGACATGGTCAGCAACAATACTCAGGTAGGCTGTGGCGTTGCAACGATGCTCAATTGGTACCAAGGGGCCCAAAGAGTGCCAAGAAAATATTCCCCACACCATGACACCACCACCACCAGCCTGAACCGTTGATACAAGGCAGGATGGATCCATGCTTTCATGTTGTAGACGCCAAATTCTGACCCTACCATCCGAATGTCGCAGCAGAAATCGAGACTCATCAGACCAGGCAACGTTTTTCCAATCTTCTATTGTCCAATTTCGATGAGCTTGTGCAAATTGTAGCCTCAGTTTCCTGTTCTTAGCTGAAAGGAGTGGCACCTGGTGTGGTCTTCTGCTGCTGTAGCCCATCTGCCTCAAAGTTCGACGTACTGTGCGTCAGAGATGCTCTTCTGCCCACCTTGGTTGTAACGGGTGGTTATTTGAGTCACTGTTGCCCTTCTATCAGCTCGAACCAGTCTGGCCATTCTCCTCTGACCTCTGGCATCAACAAGGCATTTCCGCCCACAGAACTGCCGCTCACTGGATGTTTTTTCTTTTCGGACCATTCTCTGTAAACCCTAGAGATGGTTGTGCATGAAAATCCCAGTAGATTAGCAGTTTCTGAAATACTCAGACCAGCTCTTCTGGCACCAACAATCATGCCACGTTCAAAGTCACTCAAATCACCTTTCTTCCCCATACTGATGCTCGGTTTGAACTGCAGGAGATTGTCTTGACCATGTCTACATGCCTAAATGCACTGAGTTGCCGCCATGTGATTGGCTGCTTAGAAATTAAGTGTTAACGAGCAGTTGGACAGGTGTACCTAATAAAGTGGCCGGTGAGTGTATTTAACAAAATGCTCCTCTCTAGAGTTATTTTTTCTAGCTGACTAACGAGTTTATGTGGGTTTCTGAGGTAAATATGACGATACATGTGACATTGATTACAAGCTGTTTAACTGATGACTTTCCACAGTTGAAACGCTGATTAAGCGAATCAATGTGACATGATATGCATTTCGATAAGTTGTACTCTATATTTTAACACACTTTCAGATGCTCATTCATGTTTATTTCATGCTGTAACTGGTATTATTAAGCCGGAAGAGAGATCAGCGCTGCTGCTTCTCTTGAGCTGCGCCAGAGCGATCTCAGCGCCACAGCGCCAAAACGTTATTTATGTTTTTGAATTTCCAAAGAAAATGGACGTAATTTGATAACTGAGACTTTGTTTCATATCAATAGTAACTAAGGACAAAGATTATTAAGATTTTTTGGATGCACGCAGCCGCGATACAATGTTCCATTCATTCAAATAATCGATTCTTGAGATTTAAGAATCGATATTGGTTCATAAAAATGAGAATTGATTAATATCGAGAAATCGATATTTATTACCCAGCCCTAATATACAGTAATGTAACGTTAAGTCAATGGCGTTCATAAACGTGTGTTGATAGCACGCCAAAAATGGAAATACGAATTGGCGTGTCATACATACGCCATTTCATGAGATCAGTCTGGAATAACACTCTTTCAAATGACTTAGTGCTTTGTAACTTTGCAGACCTTTTTCATGCTCAAACAGCAGCATAGACCCCTTTTAAAACACAACTGAACTCCATTATATCTCCTCAGCTGTGAAAGAGCATCATCTGAGCAAAAACATTTGCACATCATTTGATGGGTTTTGCATTGATGTTGCACCTTCAGGTCAGACATCTGGGCGTATGTAATGTTCTGCAGGGAAAGGAAGCTTTAGCTATTTTTATAAATCAGATTTTACACTCCCTGAATGAATGATGTTTCAGAATGCATGTGTTCCTTGCAGTTATTCTTGCATATTTAACAGAGTGGTGACCTAGTTCACTGCGCGTCCCTCAGTAAGTGGGTTTCTCTGTTTTACTCGCCTCGTGTCACCCCCCCGTCTTTCGTCCTTATCATCTCAGGGTAGCGCTTGTGTGTCTCGCTGCATTTTGAGGCAGAAATTTTCTTAAATATATTCTGCAGAGAGATACTCTAAAAGCAGGTCTCGCATGAAGAAAATGCAGTTCACCGCCAACGCTCCAGGCCTCCTCCTGCTCGCTCTCGCTTTCTCTCTGTTTCCCGGTTATTAAAATGTAGCATCTCTTGTGTGAGAGGGAGAGTGGGTGGCACAGTGGGAGAGGAGTGTATTACTCTCTCTAGATCAGATATACCCATCTAAGGTGCAGAGTGAGGAGGAGGAGGAGAAGAGTTTGAGCTGCCAGTTACCTCTGCACCATTTTTCATGGCTGTGCTGGAAAAAAAAAAAAATTATGGTTAAAAAATGGACGAATTGCGAGTGTGACCTCTCAGAATCCCATCATCTCATATTCTGTTATGGGGCTGAACCGTCTTAAGGCTAAAATCCCAAAATCACCTCTGGGGTTAAAACCAGGAGCTTGTTAAAGGGGACATCTCATGGAAAATAGGATTTTCTTTGCTCTTTTGAAATATAACAGTTTGATTTAAGTGTGTAGACGTCTTCTGACATTCAAAATGCAAAGCTCCTTCCTTGCTCCTCACAGACCTTTCATGGAAAATAAGCCACAAAATAGTATTGCCTTGACAACCATGAACATACATGCAAACATACAGTACAGTGACCACCCACGTTCACATATCAGTGCCTATTCAGTAGACTATTCAGCAACTTGGCCTGGCTCGATAAACAACAGTGTGAAGTGTAAGTAGAGTAGAGATTAGTCAATCATAATAAGAGGTAATTTGCAAGTCTTAAAAGGTACATGAGCAAAAACGTGTGTTTGTTTTAAAGGGTCATTTTCTCTTTCGAAGGTATTGCATGTGAATGCTGTGAATGCCTTTTCTTACCTTCAACGTCTAATACTGATAACAAAGTAGAATTATAGTGCAGACTGTGAAGGACCGAACACATAATCGTATAAATTATAATACGCCTTTTCATTCTATTTATAACAATCAAATCACATTGAAGTCTCTTTGTTGAATATCTTCAGATTAAACATCACTAATAGCCATCATCTTTTCTGTCCGTCAGTCAATGAATTCTCTGTAAATTACAACGATGGTCGCAGACACTGAGGTGTATCCATTAGCTGAGGGTTTGTGATATGACCGAGAGTAAAGCCCCGTTCACACCGCCAGCGATTTTGTCGCTGTGTGTCGCTAGGCTATGTACAGTGATGTCGATTGTGGGCGTTCGTAGTGCTGTCGCTCTGATGTTATTGGTAGACTGCACGTTTGGCCATATCTATACAAAAGACCATCACAAGTGATATATACAACTATATAATTTTAATTTGACTGGGAATAAATGACTTTTAAGGCTAAAAAGAAACTGTATGCTGTTGGGAGAGTGTTTTTATATCACCACAGCGGTGTTCAGTGGATTAAATCATTTACTAGATCAACGATCGATCAATGAACAAATTAAACTCACTCATACTGGCACAAATTATAAAAACGCCATTCGAATTTGACAAATAATACATTTTCTTGTGCCTAATAGTCAACGTAATGCAGGGGAAATTGCAAAATGAACTGCAGCAGTGCTAAACGTGCATCATACAATTAAAACACTCGAACTATAACGTTAAAATGTATGAATTAAACTCACTGAAACTGTCGACAGTTTCTTTTCCATGCATCATTTTATTATCCATGTATGTGGTTACAGTAAAATCATATTAAACAGTGAACTCGTCCTCAAACTCTTTCTTTCTGTCTTGCCTGCACTCGAGACGGTGACGTGAGCTCCACTGAAAGACAGTCTTCTTTCCTATTGGTTGTCGCTCGCGAAAATCGCTTCTGATTTGCATAAAGTTGAAAATTCTCAACTTTTGTCGCTTGTCTCTTGTCGCTTGACACGCCCACATTCTGTCGCCAACGGTCACTGTCGCCGGATGTCGCCAGCAGTCAGTTGTTATTGGTGAACCATAGGCATGAGATTGTCGGAAACGGAATGCCAACAACCATTAATGGAGTATAGCTTATCAAGTGTTGAAAATTGTATACAGTGTTTGAACAAACGTGTCAGAAAAAGTGCACTTTGCACACGGTCCCTTACTCACGTCTCCGTCAAGAGCGAGCTTTCCTGGCGAAACTCACATTGCGGTGGCTTTTGAGGGGCAGTGCTTATTATATTGAGCGAAGTCATATTTGGCTAAGTCGTTTAGGTAATTGACATTTTTCAGTGAATGTCTGGGGAATATCAAAAACAAAACTAACTTTACCCCGCTTAGAAGCTGCGCGGAGTGTACAACACAATATAACTATATTGTACATGCTACAGAAAACATAACAGCAAACATTATTAATACTTACAGATTGTGATTCGGAGGAGGACGAACCTGATCCATATACACTGGATACTGAGCCCTCCTTCGGGAACAACTGGCTTGCGAATCCACATTTGAATTCATTTATGTTTTTGAATGATTCGTCATTAAAATGATGAGAACACAAGGTTCGGGCTATACTGTTGTGGTATCGTTGCAAATATGAACTCTAACCACCGATTCTTCACTTGCTCGTCCCTGGGCAATGTAAACAAGTGGCTGAACTGTCTTTGCATTGTAGAACACAGCGTCTTCTCGACATGACGCTATTCAGCTGAAGTCTTTGAATGTGTTCTAGACTTCAAGTTTACACCTCCGTCTGCTCGCGCAGTTGTTGGGAGCGGCCAATGAGCTAATGTTTCGTATCTACGTCACTACGAAACAGCTAATGACTCGTTTCAAAAACAATTCATTTCATAGACTCAGAGTCGACTCTCACTTTTGAAAGACAATAACTTTATAAACGGTGCACTTTCAGATATAAATCTTTGCAGGATGTTTTCATTCCCAGAGCTATAGTCCACACTACATGAACAGTCATTTTCAAAAATCCATGATAGGTGCTCTTTAAACATTTTCAGGTATGTGTTTTCCAAAAGCATTGTTAGCCAACTATTGTCCAGATTACAATCACATATACTCATACTATATAGAATGTACTTTTCAGCAGTCATGAAGTAATTACTTATTCAAAATAAGTACTCAAGAGAGTATGCAAAGAGTCATTGAACAAATCAGAGAATGAATCTGAGCAAATCTTTTTTTAAATTAACTGACTGAAAAGAGTGTATAGGGTGAATCAAAATACCCACCAATAGAGCAAACATCTGAAATAGTTTATGTAGCTACTGATTCAGTTTACTGTTGTATTGTTATATGAATAGTGAAAAGAAAAAAATGTTTTGTTATTATTCATTACACACTACCGTTCAAAGTGAGGATTTTTTAAAGAAGTCTCTTATGCTTAGACTGCATTTATTTGATCAAAACACAGGAATATTGTGAAATATTATTACAATTTTGGATAACAAATTTATGTTCTTATATAGTAAAATGTAATTTATTCCTGTGATCAAAGCTGAATTTTCAGCATTATTGTCCAGTCTTCAGTGTGTCACAATCCAGAAATCTTTCTAATATGCTGATTTGCTGCTCAAGAAATTTTTTTTATTATTATTTCATTCATTTATTATTAATATCAATGTTGAAAACAGTTGTTCCTAATATTTTTGTAGAAAAAGTGATGCATTTTATTTCCAGATTATTTGATGAATAGAAAGTTATATATCATACAGAATATCCAGCCCGTTCTCATCCTTTAGCGGCACATAGAACGCTATATGACAAAACTGTGCTATACTACGCACATGGCACCCTTTATCGTTAATATAACAAGCGAACCCAAGTCGTCATAAATCCTTTAGCGTAATATGAGACTACCCTACCCTACCCCACACCTAAACCTACCCATCAAAGCGCGTGTTATTTTAAGCGATAACGGGTGCCATGTGCGTAGTATAGCGCCGTTTTGTCATATAGCATTCTATATGACGATAAAGGATGAGAATGCGTTGCTATATCATACAATACATCATATATTTGATATAGAAAACCTTTGTAACATTATAAATTACTTTTCTGTCACTTATTGCCAAATTTTTGTACCAATATCTTTTTCTTCTTGATTTTGTATTCTATAGTAAAACTAGCATTAAGTGTTGTGTTCACTGTAAGTGTTCAGTAGTTTAAAAATGATATGGGAGAGTAAATAAAGTGCACCTTTAAGGCTGTAGATTCAGGCATTAATGCTGTCAGTGCATGTACTGTAGGATAAGAAAGATGGTGTCAGATGCATGACTTCTAATGTGTTTCTTCCCACACGATTACTAGCACAGACCCCTCTCTCTATCCACTTCTTATAAAGTTGATGTAGGCCACTTCATACAGTATTTACAAGTCACAAATACTCAAACTACGTCCTTCCTTCCACATCCTGTCTATGTTTGAGGTCAGTAAGATCACAGTGTTTGGGGTTATATCCCGTCTGCCCAGAATATGACTGTGCCATTGGCTTTTGGCACTTGACGTGATAGGCAGTTCAAATGCGTGTCAGAAATCCCAGGAGGAAACTCCTCCCTCTGAAAACAAACAGCGTAGAGGAGCTCAACCCCTTGTCTGTCTCTTTAAAGATCCATGCTGATACAGAGCCATGGCTTTGATCTTACTTCTGAGAACAATGCCCTCTGGCCTGAGGGGTAACGGGGCTGTGAGAGACACTGAAGTGTCCTCTTAAACATATGCTCCTGTCATCTCGCTCGCTCTCTTGGGCTTGTCTTCTGTCCCGGGCATGGCAGCAGGGGGCTGACTATATATCCGGTCAGGTTAAAATGGCTCTCCAAAGCACTGTAGTCACCCTATGAGGAGGAAAGCTTGAATTGGATTGATGTGTCTTCCTGTTGGATCTGGGTATTGGTCTCTCGCTGCCTTAGGGTGCCTAAATACTGGTTTCCATATGCAAAGGAAAAACGTGTTTGTGAAAGTGAAAATATGTCATGTTAACAAATCCAAATCCACAAGTCAATATGAATGACCTATTTACTTTCTTAAAGGGATAGTTCGGCCAAAAATGATATTTAAACCATGCATTACTCACCCTCAAGCCGTTCGAGATGCATATGTCAATCTTGTTTCAGACGAACACATTTTCAGTTATTTTAGAAAATGTCTTAGACCCTTCAGTGGATATAATGTGAAGAAATGGGGTCAAGCTCCTTCAGGTCCCAAAAATGTGCATAAATCCTTCACAAAAGTAATCCATCCGGCTCCAGGGTGATAAACGAAGGCCTTCTGAGGGTAACCCGTGCGGTATTGTCGTAAAAATATACATATTTAAAACTTTATAAATGAAAATATCTGACTTCCGGCAACGAGTCGGCGTACGTCACGGGTGATGGAAGCCGGCGTACGTCAGCGTAGAAACGCGTTGTGACGTTTCCTACACTACGTCCTACCCTTGTACACCGACTTCCATCACCCGTAAATGTACGTAGCGTTGGAACCATCGCGACGATCGTTGCTGGAAGTCAGATATTTTCATTTATAAAGTTTTAAATATGTTTATTTTTATGACAATACCGCACGGATTACCCTCAGAAGGCCTTCGTTTATCACCCTGGAGCCGGATGGATGACTTTTGTGAAGGATTTATGCATATTTTTGGGACTTGAAGGAGCTGGACCCATTTCTTCACATTATATCCACTGAAGGGTCTAAGACATTTTCTAAAATAACTGAAAATGTGTTCGTCTGAAACTAGATTGACATATGCATCTCGAACGAGCTTAAGGGTGAGTAATGCATGGTTTAAATATCATTTTTGGCCGAACTATCCTTTTAATGCCCGTTTCTGGTTACAACGTGGCATGTGGCAATATACAGTATACATACTGTAAACTATTGTTCAAAAGTTTGGGGTCAGTACGATTTTTTAATTTTTTTAAAAGAAATTAATGATATTAATCAAGGATGCATTAAATTGATCAAAAGTATCATTAAAGACATGATGTTACAAAAGATTTCTATTTGAATTGGTTTCCACTTAAAAAATAAGCTTTTTCAATGTTGACAATGCCTTTTAGATGTCAGAGGTTCAGAGAAGAATGGCCAGACTGGTTTGAGCTTGATGAAAGGCTCTTGTAACTCGGATCTTGTAACTCGGATGAAGGATCAACACCTGTCAGATGAGAACTGGAAACTGAGGCTCACTAAAACTGGACGATAGAAGATTGGAAAACCGTTGCCTGGTCTGATCAGTTTGGATTTACATTCAGATGGTAGAATAAGAATTTGACGTAAACAACATGAAAAAAATGATCCATCCTGTCTTATATCAAAGGGTCAGGCTGCTGGTGGTGTAATTTTTGGCACACTTTGGGCCCATTAGTACCAATTGACCATCATTTAAACACCACAGCCTACCTGAGTATTGTTACTGGCCATGCCCATCCCTTTATGAATATGAACACAGTGAGCCATCTTCTAATGGCTACTTCCAGCAGGATAACTCTCCATGTCACAAAGCTCAAGTCATCTCAATCTGGAGTTCACTAAATTCAAATATCCTCCACAGTCACCAGATCTCAGTCCAATAGAGCAGCTTTGGAATGTGAAGGAATGGGAGATCCGCATCATAGATGAGCAGACGATGCATCTACAGCAACTGTGTGATGCTATCATGTCAAAATGGACCAAAACCTCTGAGGAATATTTCCAACACGTTGTTGAATCTGTACAAGGAATAATTAAGGCAGTTCTGAAGGCAAAGGGTCCAACCCTGTACCAGCAAGGTGTACATAATAATGTGGCTGGTGAAATAAAGTACGAAACGAGGCAGCAGTGCTGCATATAACATAATACTACAAAAACTTAAACTGGCCCAGGCCTGGTCATCTCTCCTTCAACTGTCATCACTCCAGCTTTTATCATTGCGAGTGCCTCCAATGGACTCGAGACCAGTGTGTCGCACAGGTGTCACTCTGTGTTTCACCACAATATACTAAAATAAGACACTTAAACTAGATTTAAAAGTGTATTTCTAATTTTAAACGTCAATGGAGAGCGCATTTCTTTCCGTCAAAGGCTCCCGTAGAGAGAACCTTTTCTCTGCCTCACTGCCGAGGGCTTTGTGCACACATGCAGGATGACAGACACACAGCTGCTCTGCTTTCTGCATCATGTTGCATGTAGATCTGCAGAGTAGATATAAGGATGAAGACGGGAAAAAAATGTGGCCGAATGCAAGTGAACAGATTTTTTTGCGCTGTGTCCGCACCTGTTAATTTCCATATATTACTTTCTTATTTTCTCTGTATTCATGTAGAACTACACTGTAAAAAAAATCCATTAAATTTACAGGAAAACCCTGGCAGCTGTGGTTACCAGAGTTTTCCTGTTAAAAGATACGTAGCAACATTTTAGGTTTTACAGACTTTGACCATATTTAATTTTACAGCAATAAACCATATTTCATTATCTGATATAATGTTACAGTAATTTACTGACCTTATGAAGTATTAATATCTGTTTTGTTCAATTGTAATACACTGACTGCCAACAATCACAGCCGTAATGAGAGTCAAATGAGATCTGACAAGAAAGTTCATTCTATTATATAGAAGCTGCACAGTGTCATTCACACAAACATTAAACACCATCATGGTAACATGTTGAAATTTAAAAAATGCAATAAGTATTAATTTAACAACATTAAATGTAACATAAAACCCTAATGCACATAACTGATTAGAAAAAAAACTAAGAAAATTATGAAGAAACAGTTAAAATACATTAAATGTGAAGTGTCACGCAGGGAACTGTGGGAATGTCAATTTAAATTTTTTCACTGTAAATTATACAATGACTTCTTCTTTTCACTTCCAAAAACTGTAAATTTAACAGTATTTTACAGTAAAATTACATTAACGTACCATTATTTACATATATCACAGTTATTTACCGTATATAGTAAGGAAACTTTTTTCACTGTAGCATTTTTACAGTCTTTTACTGTTAAAATCACAATCATTTTTACAGTGTAATTCCTCTTGTGGTGAAAATCAATATTTTAATGTTGTTTATATGTCTGTGTGGTGTTATTTTAATATTCTTCAAGACAAATCATGTGCAAATTCATAAGTCAACATCATTGCTGGGAATTTTCTGCAGTCTCAAAAATGCAATTTGAAAATTGCAAAGTGTGATCATCAACAACTGGATCTCTGAGCTGGGCTGCTTTCAGCCCCAAATAAATGTTGCACAACCTGTTTTAAACAGAAACAGGGATGCGTTAAAGGTATAGCGAAGAATCTTTCCAAATTTTAGAGAAGACCCGCCCTCTCCAATTTCTTTTAAAATGCAATTTTTCTCTCCAATTTCTTTCAACTGGTAGGGTTGGGAACCGAAAACCGGTTCTTATCCAGAACTGGTAGTGTTTTTGAAAAAGAACCGGAACCGTGCAAAATTCCTACGTTTCGGTTCCGAAAACGGTTCTCGTATCGATATGTGGGGCGTCGGCGAAGTGCTGGGAGTAACGTCAGATTATCCTTAGCGTCTCACCTCAAGGCGAGAGAGAGAGAGAAGGGTGTAGTGCTGCATTATTAATCTTTAAAAGATTTCGATTCAAACACCCACACCATCTTATTCCATCCTAAATGACAAAAAACTTTACCCCTGAAGTTGCGGTTTGCTCTCACACGCGCTGCATTTGTCACACACACACACACATACGCACGCGCCCAGTCACTATCTAGTAGCCTACATTCAAATCTGTTTGCGCTGGAGAGAGAGCAGTTGTCCATATGAAACTGCTTTACAATCACACAATATTTACGTGTTACAAACATTCAATTGATTAACGTTACAGAAGTACTGAGATAAAAGTTTATATTTAGAGTAAACATTGACGGTAGTAATCAAAACAGATAACTTAGATAATCGGTAACTTTTTTGGTGTTCAGAATTTACAACATGTATACAATGAGCGAGTGCATCTTGAATGCCTTTTTCAAATCGTGTTTTTGTCTTATCATGAATCACTACGTTAAGCCTGTAAAAAGCGTTAATAGTCGGACTAGACTAGCCGGCGGATCGCAGCTGCTGCGGAGTAGCCCAATGCCTGCGTGACTCGTCATGGACATAAACAGAGAAAAGTAGCTCCGGCAACAATGTTCTTCCGCCAGACGCATGCAGATTTGTTTATTAACTGCTAGAGCGCTGATTTATCCAGTAATGAAATAAGTAAAGTCTTAAATTATGAATCAATCATTCAAACCGTTTTAAAAGATAATCTGTTCTATCTTACATGTGTGTTCAAGCATATTCTACCCCTTCTGAGAGGGTATTCTTCACTGTTGGAGATACAATAAGCAAGGAGAGGTCCTAAATTATTCTAGAGAATGCAGAATTTTTTTTTCCTTCAGATTTTTTTTTTAATGCAGAAATTGCTTAATAACATGTTGAATTTGTTTACATTACTAGTCTGTTAAACTCATTTGTCAAGTACTATGAGAAATAAACACAAAAAGGATTGTGGATTTTTCTTTTACTAATATTTTTTAATGAATGGGAACCAAACGGAACCGGAATCGTTTGGCGGAACCGGAATCGAACGGAACCGGAAAATTTCTCACGGTTCCCAACCCTAGCAACTGGGGTATCAGTGGGAAGCCCAACCTGTGTTTTAGCACACGCCAGCGTGTGAAATTCACCCAAAATCACTTCTGTTTCTATATTCTGTTGCCTTTCTCTTCTTATCATACACTTCGTATACATTTTTTCTCTTTCGACCCTCAGCCATTTTCAAAGGAATGGCTGAAACTGTAACTCATCACACATAATACACCTGAAAGCGAAAACTACATAGGGACGAACACATACAATGGCTTTACATAAACATATCACCAGAATGATTGACACTTGCGTGGACCAATAGTATGGGCTACCCACCCAGAAAAAGAAAATCCTCTGCTATACCTTTAAACAAACTGTTCGGCTGATGCAAGAGTTGCGACTATGGCAGCTGAGAAGGCCATTCGTTTGTGAAGATTTTTTGGCACCTGATGATGTCGGTATGAATATGTGTTTAAAACTAAACATGCCTAATGTTACAGTTACTGCACTTGCCGCCTATAACACAAGAGAACATCCCAATTAAGTGAAAGGATTTGTGGAAACTTCCCTAATTTAGATTTAATTCAGGGATCAGATCCGAGCGGCAAAGAAAGACAAGAGAGACATCCATGTCATCTTCCTTGACCTGGCCAATGCCTTTGGATCAGTTCCCCCATAACCTCCTCTGGGATCCCTTCAAGTTCTTCCACGTTCCATCATCCATCACTAGTCTAGTAAAAGCCTACTTTGGAGACCTGCAACTGTGCTTGTACAACAGCCGACTTTACAACATCATGGCAGCACGTAGAAGTAGGCATCATGGCAGGCTGTACACACTCTCACCCCTGGCCTTTACAATGGCCATGGAAGTCATCATCAGGGCCTCAAGCTGGGTTGTGGGGGGTGAGTGAACTAAGAACGGGATTCGCCTTCCACCTATCCGAGCATACATGGATGATATGACCACCCTGACCACTACTGCAGCATGTACCAGGCGGCTACTTGGAAAACTGCAGGAGAACATCAAGTGGGCCCGGATGAAAATCAAACCGAACAAGTTACGAAGCATCTCAATAGTTAAGGGACAGCTTAGAGATGTGAAGTTCTGTATTGATGATGACCCAATACCAACAGTGTCTGAGCAACCTGTCAAAAGCCTGGGTAGATGGTACAATGCAAGCCTCAGGGACAAAGACCAAGTGCAGCAAGTAAGGCAGGACATTACCAACAGTCTAGAAAACATCAACAGTACCCTTCTGCCAGGGAAGCTCAAGCTCTGGTGCCTGCAATTTGGACTTCTCCCTCGGGTTATATGGCCACTTACTATTTATGAGCTCCCAATAACAACTGTGGAGAAGATGGAGCGAACCATGACTTCATACGTGAAGAAATGGCTCGGCGTCCCTCGCTGTCTGACTAACATCAGCCTCTACGGCAAAGGGGTCCTTGAACTTCCTATCACAAGCCTCACCGAAGAGTTCAAGTGCTCTAAAGTGAGACTCCAGATGACTTTGAAGGACTCCAGAGACCAAACCATCAGCAATGCCGTTCCACCTCTGTTAACTGGACGGAAATGGACACCATCTGACGCGGTGCAGCAAGCTACGTCAGCCCTGAGACACAGCGATATTGTAGGGCACGTCCAGTTGGGAAGAGGAGGCCTTGGCCTTACGACAAGCAAGCCAACTTGGCGTAAGGCCTCAACATCAGAGAGGAGAAAAATGGTGGTCGAGGAGGTGCGCCGTCAGGAGGAGGCGGAAAGAAGTGCAAAGGCTGTCTCTCTTGCCAAGCAGGGACAATGGATGAGGTGGGAAGGTCTGGAGAGGAGAACGCTTAGCTGGAGGGAGCTCTGGGAAATGGAGGCAAGCAACATCAGCTTCATCATCAGAGCCACCTATGATGTGCTCCCATCACCAAAAAACCTTCATCAGTGGTATGGTGAAGACCCAACTTGTGCCCTCTGCCCAACTCCAGCAACTCTTAAGCACATCTTGGTCGGTTGTAAGACCAGCCTCACACAAGGTCGTTACACCTGGAGACACAACCAGGTCCTCAAGAGTCTGGCAGCAACTCTTGAGAGCCACAGGAATGCCAACAACTCCTTGCCCCCAGAGAGCAATCAAGTCCATCACGGCTCCAACCTTCATCCGAGAGGGACAGAAAAACCCCAACCATCCCCCTACCAAACCAGAGACTGGACAGCTAGCCATGGCCTGGGACTGGAAGATGTTAGTTGATATTGGCCAGCAACTAATCTTTCCACCTGAGATTGCAGTCACCACCCTTAGGCCAGACTTAGTTCTCTGGTCCCCTTCATTGAAGTCTGTTTACATCACTGAGCTCACAGTTCCATGGGAGGATTCAACAGATGAGGCCTATGAACGCAAGAAACTGCGCTATACAGAACTGGCAGCAGACGCTCAACGACGAGGATGGAAAGCAAAAGTCTATCCGGTTGAGGTGGGATGCAGAGGTTTTGTGGCTTCTTCTACCATCAGATTGTTGATAGACCTTGGCATCCGTGGACAGGCTCTGCGACAAACAATTAGATCAGTCTCTGAAGCAGCCGAAAGAAGCAGCCAGTGGATCTGGATTAAGAGGAAGGATCCTTGTTGGGCTCAAAGAGCATCAACATGACCCACTCACTAATCCCCCACCCTATAACCCACTTGAGAACCCAGGTCACAACCCTCCATGAGGAGGCTGAAGGTATGCGGTCAGCCTTATGCTTGACTCAGGGAAGAGGACGCCTCCTGCCTTGCATAGTCCTAATTTTCATGATTGGGCATGGGACACAAGCTCAGGTTTGATCACCCTGTAGCTGGCCACCTTTGATGAGGGTGTCTAGTGTTGAAAGGCCAAAACACCCCTGATTCAAAGGTACATTACTGATGATGTGTCCCAAAATTTAAATCTTTCCCATGACCTGAAATACAGCTCCCACGCCACTCTCAACATCAAGGCAAACCTCATGTGCATACCATCTATTGGCACAATGGACTAGAGTTCTCAATCGGGTCGGGATGTTGACGCCCAGACAAACACCGACGGGACCCGACGGGTTCGGGCCGGGTTTGGGTCGAAAATATAAGCAAATGACTCGGGTCGGGTCGGACCTCGGGCTTAATCTTTTCCACCCAGTAAAAAAACAAACAAATTATTATAATCATCGCTGCTGTTCACCGTAAAGAAAGTCTGGCTGCTGCGTGCAAAGTCCATCGCGGGTGGCTGGCAGAGAGGAGAACACGCCTCAGTCTATCCACTGTGGACGCACTGATCTTCCTCCACGATGCCTATTATAAGCATATGATTATGTTTGTAGGCTAGGTCTATTTTGTTTCAAAACTCGTAGCCCGCCTGCTGGTTTCAAAACGCGGTCGGAAGACTAGGAAAAGGAAAAGAGAATCTGACTGCGTGAGAAACCTGACAGGAGTCCCGCTCTCGGTCGAGCTTTATACTCATTGGCGCGAGCTCAAAAGCAGCACTGGATGCAACGGTGATGCTGACCTGGCGATCTTGTTGATGGACTAGTAAGTCAACCTTTCTAAGTTTGTGCTCATTTTATTTTGTGATTTCACCGGAATGAATAGACGCTGCAACGGCAATAGACTGTACTAGAACGCCGTGCGCGTCCGAGTCGGGCCGCGGGCCGGGTTCGGGCGGATAATTCATGTTGATGTGTCGGGTTACATCGGGTCGGGCTTCAAAAGCCACGGGCCAGGTCGGGTCGGGTAATAATTTTCAGGCCCGTTGAGTAGAACTCTACAATGGACAGTTTTCCATCATGTCCCGTGTTTATGATCTCTTCTTCTTCAATTCAGATCTATTTAGCCTCACATACTGACTTTATTTGTAGTTCATACTGTTTTAATACCCTGTATTTTCTTTCTCATTTTCAGGAAAAACACTTAATTACCATTGTTTGTTTCTATACCAACTGTCATACACTTGCAACGAAGCTAAAAATATAAACAACAACATCATTACGTTGATATCCAATATTTTTACTATAAAACTTACGACAAACATGTCTTCTAATCTCAATTGTTGCGTATACCGAGCTGCATCGAACACATTTGTAAATTACTTTCCTTGAACCCATTGTGCAGATTCACTTTAATACCGCATGCTTTATATACATGTTGCTGCTGATTGGACTGCAGTTCTGACACACCCACCAAACAAGAGAAAACGGATCTCTTGACATTCATGACATTCAACCTGGAAATCGGTAGCAAAACTTGAACGTGCCTCTGGTGTGAGTGAGTGTAGGCGAGGCTAATTTACATATTCGTAGAACTATGTATATTAAATGAGGCAAGGTGACGGGATAGAGTTACGTTCAAGCTAAGGCAAAGTTTATTGAATGTCATTTTGGTGATCAAAGATGAGTTTTCAAGGATAAAAATATTGACTACAGGAAACTTTAATGACTTAATATTAAGAGGATCTCCTTTTACTGAGCCTTGTTTTGTACCCTATATATCCAAACAATCTTTAAACTGTTGTAGGCCTGACAAAGTGCTTGAAATAAGATGGAGGAAGAAGTGGAGCCAAGGAACAGATGGCAAAAACAATCCCTCCACCACGGGGCTGTTGGCATCAGATAAGAGCCCTGATAGCAGCACTATTCTTCTCTGCACTGATAAAGTCTCCTTCTTTCTTTAAATAAAAGCAGTAGAATGGCTATTATGCAGATCGGCCCGACAGCGGCGTGGCTCTGCTCGAGTCACAATAGCAGGAAGAGGTTTTGCAGACGGGACAGGAAGTGGGAAGGAGAAAGGCTGAGTTTGTGTGGCTGCTGCCTTGACTGTTCGGAGGTCTGTGATCAGGGCGCTCCGTACACACATTGTTCCTGCGGTCCCCTCAGTGTCAGGCACCACCCCACTCACACAGGATGCCACGGGACTGACTGAATTTGGAAATCATTGGCTGGGAATAGACCGTGCTCATATACTAGACCTGAATGGCAGTGATTTCATTCACTCAGTTTTTCAGGAATTAGAAGGACTAGTGCAAAGTGCCCGTGCAAAATACATTTTTGTGGGTTTTTAGTAATTGTTGGTTTGGTGTGTTTGAGTGCTCATTGTTACAATTACACAGCAAAAGTTCAGTGACATTTTTATTTGTGCGTAGCTAATCCAAACAACGTCAAACTCGGCACTGCACCCGTGAGCAAGACACCCGTCAGAGTGTGAAATCCATCAGACTAACACACAGAGACAGACAGACAGACGTTCCTGCAATTTATAGTGCAAAATTCCCGTGCAAAAATAATGCCTGTGTGCCTGTTTTTTTTAGCAATTGTTGGTTTGGTGTAGCCTGACTTCGTCATACTCATATTCTAATGAGAATATGAGTCTCAGTCCGCTCCATTAAGCTTTGATTATGAGGCGTGTCGTAACCGAACCAGGAAAAAACAGCAACTCTGCACTCAATTGGATAGTCGGTAGACCTACAACCAATCAGAGCAATGCAGTAAGTCAACTCCTTTTTCATAGCGCAGTTTTCAACTACAGAACTTACTTATTTTAGAAGTTAAATAACGAGTGTTGCTTCTTTTACTTGGTCCTCCATGAGTGCGACCAAAGGAGAAACCACAACGACCACATGCTTTTCATTACGTCTCATCTTCTTAGTGACCATCGGAGCCAGATGATAAGTTACACTTTTCCCAAATCATTTGGGAAGGACGGCAAAACATCTTTCCGATCGAACAAATGCCTTGATTGCAGTTCTCTGTTTGTCTATTAAAATGAATGCGCTGTCTATTTATTTTACAACAGACGCGACAGCGCAATCTATACATCTCAATTCTCCAGCTGCAGTCATCTCTTGAGGGAAACCAGTTAGCAGCTCGTTGATAACGTGATGATTACTTGCAGGTCAATCTGTCCATCATTCGTATAAAGCCCACCCTGGCAATTTGATTGGCCCGATGATTTCTGAACCAATCATGATTACTCCTCAATGGATTGAGTCCAGACCGAACTTCCGTCCAAAAAATGTTGTGGGCGGAGTTCGGACTGGCATCCAGGCTAGGTTTGGTGTGTTTGAGTGCTCAAATGAATAAGGGCGACGATTCAGGGAGCAAATCTGCTTTCTTCATCCCTCTGTCTCTGGTCCCGTGCTGTGCTCACTCATTTTGCAGCATGAGAGGGGGAGTGGCCAGCAGCTAGAGTGGCAAAAGCCAATGTGTGCTTCTTTATTTAGCGATATCTTTTGCGTTTCTAACAACTTTAAACTCGGCACTGCACTTACTCGTGCCCGTAGCAAGACACTTGTGAAGTTTGAGATCCATCAGACTAACGGTTCGAGAGGATATGCAATAGACAGACAGACACACGCAGACAGACAGACAGACGTTCCTGTAATTATATATATAAATAAATTGAACGTGGAGGCAAAGACACGAAGCGGAGCGGAGTATGGATGTTTCTTTGAGTTATTTACTGAGCCATGTGATTCTTGCAGCACCAACACGTGACATACATAGCCAAATTCACAAATATTACACCATTTTAACATTATTAAAAATACAAACTGAGTGACTGAAACAATCTTTGTCATAGAACGCAATTGTTTGTTCACACAGAGTTTCCTTTTCCATTTATTTTCATGATCTGAGGTGAATTGTCCATTGTCTCTCCCAGTATGGCTATACATTTAATGCAAGTTAAAATTGAAATTGTTGTTCCAGTCCAAGCGGCAACATACTAATCTGAAAAATGAAGCCTACCCCGAAGTGTGAAAAACTGCAATACATCGAAAATCCGCTAGAGGGAGGTCCCAAAAGGGAGCAAATGTCCATAGACCTCATGTTAAAATGTCAATTTTCACAGCATAAATTTGTGCTTTTACAGGTTGGTCCCATGAACTTTTATTGTATTTTTGGATTGGTTCCGAGTGCCTGAAAACTGTGAGGGGGTAAACTTGTTAGTTTAGATTGTATTTAGATATAAAATGTATGACAAATAAGGGCGGTTAACTTTGATTGACAGCTGATAACGGGTTGTGCCGAGTGTAATTTGACGTCTCGGCCATGATCTGACACAACACATCATACCACCTCTGTATGCTTTCTGAACATTTGTATTTTGTATTTCCCAAGATTTTCCAGTGGCGCCGCCCATACCCCCCATAAACAGCCTCAAAACTGTTCTTCAGAAAGTCTATGGGTGACGTCACAGACACTTTGTCCATATTTTTTCAGTCTATGTTCCAGCCGCGACCTCGCATGAAATAGAAAGAAATTCTTTCAAAAATATAATCCCTTTTCGCTCATTACACTGTAAAAAACAATTTTCAGGTAAATTTACAGTAAAAAAAAATACGACAGCTGATGTTGCCAGAAATTTACCGTACAGTTGCGACATTCTTTCTGTTTACCAATTAACAGTTTTTTTACCATATCAATTTTACAGTTAGTTACTGTTAAAATCACAATTATTTCTTCACAGGACAAAAATTTGGATTATTTTAAAAATTTAAATTTAAAAATTTAAAAATTTGGATTTCCTTGAGTACAGGGAACAGAGACGTGTCGTCGGGGAGTTCCCTGACGAATTGAGATCCCAATTTGCCAGGGAACTCCCCGACGACACGTTGGAGTTCCCAGGACGAAAGGGAACTATAAATGTCCACCCCACTAGAACAATAATGGCGACAATTGGAAATATCAAGCCTGTTCTCATCTCAAGGCGTCACATACAATGCTTTTGCCAAAGCGTAGACATCCAATGCACATGGCACCCTTTAGCGTCAAATGAGGCGCAGATATATATGGGGCAGAAGGCGCCTCCTAGTGGTCTAACCCTAACCCTACCCCAGACCTAAACCTACCATAACCGAAGCGTCTCATTTGACACTAAAGGGTGCCGTGTGTGTTTGAAGTGTACGCTTTGGCAAAGTGTCGGATATGACGCCTTGGGATGATAATGCGTTGAAATATCAATGCAATGCATTGCAACCTTCGTTAAAAAAAATAATCATCTCTGCAAGGTGTTTGCAAATGCTGCATCTAAGAGTTCTGCTGCTGCCTGCGAGTCATTTTGAAGAGTGAGTGGAGGAGAGCTTTTGTAAACCTCATGACAGGCCGACTGGATGTGTGCGGGACAATCTCCCTGGTCAGTGCCTCATCTCTGGCCCGGCCCCAGCAGGCCTGCTCTCTCTGAGCACTAGGTCATTCACATGCATCATCTGCTCTCCTCTGCCAGGCCGCTTGTTTGTTTTTTTCTTTGCCTTGGGAAATTTGCAGAGTAGGAGAGCAGTTAAACTTGAAGCATCTGTTGTTAGGTTTTTTTAACCAAATCGACCTGAAAACGTTGGATACTACTCAAAAGCAGGAGGGAGAGTTTGATAAAAATATTTTTTAAAGTCTGTGCATACATTATTTTATGGCAACTGAAAAGGCACCCAAGGAATTACAATAATTTAAATAACTGCAGGTTATTTCTGATTGGCATGCGGTTTAGCATCATTAATTTAGTATGTTTGCTCAGGTGGGAGTATTGTCTATTTTAAAATATGTGACTCATCTAATCAGAGTCAGAACTGTCTATTTTATAACAATATTAATATTATTTTTTAACATTATTTTTCTCATGCAGACTGAATTAGAAGAGTCGTTGCAGAGAAAGGTTGATGATTTTGTGAAAGATTATGAAAACAAACCTTTTTCTTCTTTGTAATAGTGTGCAATGATGAATCATGCACAATAAGACTAGGGGCGTTTATATGGAAAGTCAATAGGGTCTGTTTCATGTCGTCTTCAAAGAGAACAGACAGACTGAGTGATGAGTCACCAACAGAAGGAAAACCTGCATTCTGATGTTAGTAAGGGCAAAAATCCCTCAAAATTGACAAATGTTGCTTAGGAGGATGTAATTGAATTGTTAATTGCTGCTAAAATGTGTAAGGAGGGGATATTGTGGGGCTTCAGATTTTGAAAAGTCATGAATGAGTTTTATTAACCTTCAGAGACCCTGTGGAGTGAAGATGAAAAAAATCTCAAATTTTAATGTTAGAATTAAATATGCCTTAAACCTGCAGGAGTTTATTAGTATTTAATAAATCAAAATATAATTGATTTAAATATATCAAAGGATTAAATAATTTTAATTACATTTTAATAATTATTTAAATAAAACATTAAGTAATTGTAATTAAATATATTAATAAAAAATATTTTATTCATTTTAAAGTCTCAGTCTACTTTGCTCTGATTGGTCAGATGGCCCAGTCTGTTGTGATTAGTCTACTCTGATCTGATTGGTCAGTTTGCTCAGTCTGTTGTGATTGGTCTACTCTGCTCTGATTGGTCAGATGACCCAGTCTGTTGTGATTGGTCTACTCTGATCTGATTGGTCAGATGACCCAGTCTGTTGTGATTGGTCTACTCTGATCTGATTGGTCAGATGACCCAGTCTGTTGTGATTGGTCTACTCTGATCTGATTGGTCAGATGACCCAGTCTGTTGTGATTGGTCTACTCTGCTCTGATTGGTCAGATGACCCAGTCTGTTGTGATTGGTCTACTCTGCTCTGATTGGTCAGATGACCCAGTCTGTTGTGATTGATCTACTCTGATCTGATTGGTCAGATGGCCCAGTTTATTGTGATTGGTCTACTCTGATCTGATTGGTCAGATGGCCCTGTCTGTTTTGAAATGTCTACTCTGATCTGATTGGTCAGATGACCCAGTCTGTTGTGATTGATCTACTCTGCTCTGATTGGTCAGATGACCCAGTCTGTTGTGATTGATCTACTCTGATCTGATTGGTCAGATGGCCCAGTCTATTGTGATTGGTCTACTCTGATCTGATTGGTCAGATGACCCAGTCTGTTGGGATTGGTTGACCGTTTAGCGCATGTCGGAAACAAAACCATATCTGAATTTGAGAGCCGGATCTTCCAATGACGTCAGTTTTTCTGTATCAACAGTATGAGTCCTCATCATTTTGAAGTACACGTGTATAGATATTTGCTTTTGCAGTGCTGAAAACAGCGTCTTCTCAACATGTTGACAATAAAAAAATAATAATCTTCCAGGCCTCAGCAACAACATTGTTTGAGGGACAAAAGACATTGTTCCGACCATAGGCTGGCATTATGCAACTTTTTTACATTATTACTAGGTATGTAAGATTAAGTGTGACTGGACTTACTGACAGGTTGTTTTAGCAGTTCAGAAGAGACATTAGCTTTATTTGTCATGCACTTTGATCTTTAAATCTTTGTAGACCTTTTACATTCATAGACCGCTATATTACACACTGAATGAAAGGTAATATCAAAGCCCCTTAGACGTAAGAGGTGTTATTCTATAGACTTTGGTAAACACATTAGCTTTAAACACATGCTGCTGTCATACTTGGATATAAAATGCTCATCTCAGTACATCAAGATCCTCTTTTACACTGACTCTAACAAGTCACTGTCATCGTGGATGGGAAGGAGATGTGCTGTGTCTATTTTCATTGGCCAGCATTTGCTGCCATAGCAACCTGCTCTTCTGTATGTATGTGAGCGCCATATGGGTCATGCTGCTTATCTGAGGCTCAGCAGAAAGAGAACCTGCTCTGCATCCTCGCTGTGGTTTCAGACTTGCTGTGATTCATTATGAATTTATAATGGCCGGAGTTCATACACCACATTCACAGGGGATCATGAAAGTGTTTTCATGGCCGTGAATGTATGTGACCTAGCGGGGGTTGGGGGCGGAGTATCTAGGGAATGTTGGTTTCTTATTCTTATGATATTACAGTATTCAATGCAAGATACTGGCCTGTTGTCAAATGTCTTAAAGCTGCTGCATTTTGTCTTTTCCTGAATTACTACACTACACCTATTACAAGTGTTTATATTTCGACTATTTTAGACTGGTATGGGTCGAACTACTGCGGAGTAGCACAGTACCTGCGTGACTCGTCATATACACATAAACAGAGAAAAGTTGTTCCGACTTAGTGTTGTCATCGATACTAGAATTTCTAACTTCGATACGATACCTTGAAAAAAATCGATATTCGATACCATTTTCGATACCACGGAGAAAAAAAACTGCACAATATTAAAGGGGAAATTTTTTTTATTTAAAGCTAAATATAACAAGTCTCTGAACATGACAATGAGGTACTGTACATTTTACATAAACAAAAATGTCCTGAGTTAATATTTGTTAATATTATTTAATTGGACCAGAGCTAACACTATCTGTTGTATTTGTATTACCTACTGTTATCAAAGATTAAAATATACTATAATAACATAAAGCACTTAACAGTATCAAATTGGAGGATAGAGTGTCAGTAATGTATAATAATAAGATTAAACATTCAATTTTCAGTTAAAGGCATTTTATTATTGAATTAAGAGATGCCACTTTCTGTTTAGTTTAATTAGTCTGTGTAATCCAATTGATCATAATCGGTAATTAAGGCAAATTGCAGAATTAAATAATAAAGTTAAATAGGCACAAGCTAATTTACATTTGACCACATACAGTGACAATATTTACTTGTCTAAGATTCCTCAGTTAGATTATGTTAACGCGCTATTCTCCGACTCTGCTCGCTCGCGGTGTGTTGTTAATGCATGTCCGCGCTATTCTCCGAGATGACTGCTCGCGGTGTGTTGTTAATGCGTGTCCGCGCTATTCTCCGAGATGACTGCTCGCGGTGTGTTGTTAATGCGTGTCTGCGCTATTCTCCGACTCTGCTCGCTCCGCGGTGTGTGGCACACGTCCGCGCTATTCTCCGAGATGCCAGCTCGCTGTGTGTTTTTAATGTGTCCGCGCTATTCTCCGACATTAACTTCACTTTTGCTATTTAACCAGAGCAAATGAGTGCGTCACGTGTGGTATTTGTCAACGCGCCTTTGGAGAGAAGTGAAAGTGACCGCACGGCTAGTATTCGATACTTCGGGAAATTAGTATTGGTATCGTTCAGATATTACAGTATCGATATTTATCGAAATATCGATATTTTTGACAACACTAGTTCCGACTACAATGTTCATCCGCAAGACTCATGCATGCAGTATCAGCCCGTCATATACTGACAACGCATTCTCATCCAAGCACTTTTAACAATGCGTATAAATCCAACGCACCTGGCACTTTTTATAACATGCTTCGGTTATGGTAGGTTTAGGTCTGGGGTAGGGTTAGACCACTAGGTGGCGCCTTCTGGCCCATATACGTATATCTGCGTCTCATATTGACGCTAAAGGGTGCCATGTGCTGATGTATACGCATTGGCAAAAGTGTCAGTATATGACGCCTTGGGATGACTAACGCTTTTGACAATGCGTATACATCCAACGTACATGGCACCCTTTAGTGTCAATATAACACGCTTCGGTTATGGGTAGGTTTAGGTCAGGTGGTAGGGTTAGGGTTAGACCACTAAGAGGGGCCTATCTGCGTCTTATATTGACGCTAAAGGCTGCCATATGTGCGTTGGATGTATACGCATTGTCAAAAGCGTCAGTATCAGCCCGTTCTCATCCCAAGGCGTCATATACTGACGCTTTTGCCAATGCGTATACATCCAACGCACATGGCACCCTTTAGCGTCAATATGATATGCAGATATATATGGGGCAGAAGGCACCTCCTAGTGGTCTAACCCTAACCCTACCACAGACCTAAACCTACTCATACTCTGTGCGTGTTATATTGACGTGAAAGGGTGCGTTGGATGTATATGCATCGGCAAAAGCGTCAGTATATGATTTCTAGGTGCTCCCATAGCTAAATTGTTCAACCTTTTGCTCATGCAACACCTGAAATGTCTGTTTTCTATAATATTACAGGGCTGAAAAAACAGAGGTACTGAGTGAAGACCTGCTACAGGTGAGAATAAATCTGTACTGAGATCAGTGTGAACACAACCGCACAAATACTGCATTTACTTATGCTCTAATCTACACTGTTGTAATGTAGTCTATACTCTTATCGTGTTTGTATGACGTGCTCATTTTGCATTCAGGTGGAGAAGCGCTTAGACCTGGTAAAGCAGGTCTCATAGCACACATAAGAAGCTGACGGCCTGTCTGCAGGGACAACAAGGCGCCGATTTAGAAAGAGATCAGCTAAATCGCGCAGTACGTCAGTTCTTACACCTCAGTTAACTTACTTCTGTTTTCTGCACTGCAATTGTTTACTCTCATAACAACTTGATTGTGATTTTTCCCTCAACAGAAGAAGTTGCCCCTGACGACACTTGTCTCAATGTATGGTGGAGGGAGCAGCTGTGTTAGGAGACGACTCTCTTTTGGGTGAGAGCTCACACATTAAGTACTCGCCTTTCGACCTCTAACTAAATTCTCAAACTGTTTCTCTTGGGCTGCATCCTAATTCATTGCCATTATTAGGATTAATGCATCCAGGATCTTTATTGCACTGAATGGGCATCAATGGAGAAGATGCTTTGAAATCCACTTTGCTTAAAAGTGATTTTCTTGCTCAGTATTTTTGTCTTGTTTTAAGTGCAAATATCTAAACATTCTTAAAATCAAGAAACTTAATTGAAAATCAATATGACTCAAGTATATCAACTTGTTTTCTTAAATACAAGAAAAAACATCTGTGTGGTATGAAAATATAATTTTATATTAGGTTTTGTTTCCCCACCCCACCCCATTGGCTAAATATTCTTCAGATTTTAAGTATAAATTTAATTTCAATGTATTATTCAGAAACAAGATTTGTTATCTACAAGAAGCAAAATGACAGAGTAACCAACATTTAAACAAGAGAAATATATTTCCATTGGGGAAAGAAAATAAATGCAATTCAAAGGAAAAACTAGTTTTTTTTTCTTATCGTACACTGTCAAATAAAATTATTTTTCTTGACTATCAGAAAACAAGGCTTATGTATTTTTGCTTTTCTGTGTAAATGTTCCTTATTTTAAGAATGTTAGATAGCCTATTTGTACTGTAAAACAAGACACAAATACTGAGTAAGAAAATTCCTTTTTGAAGTGCATATTAGATGAACAGGTTCAGTATTTTATGTCCTTGAGTAAAAAAAAAAAAAGAAGAGAAAATGTGGGAAATTGACAGATGGGACAAAAATGGTAGCAATACATGATGCCAAAAAAAAAAAAAGTTGTGAAATGTTCAGATTCACTGGAATCACTCAGCCTTCACTCATTTCATATGATATTTTAACAAAAATACAATTTGTATTGTAATTACAGATTAAGCCTAAAATTAAATGGCTAATCAATCACTTTTTAACAACCCAAATTTAACAAATTACTTAGAGCAGAACAGAAGCAATGAATCCTTAGCTTTAAATAAATGACAGGATTACTGTGCATCACACTGAGTGATATTTTAGCATTTTGTATTTATCATTGTATTTATTCATATTTGAATAATATTTTTATATTTTTAGTTTTCATTGTAATAATAGTTTAAAGGGGTCATGACATGAAAAATCTATTTTGCCTTGATCTTGTAACATATAAGAGGTCTTTGAACCAGTAAAATATCATGTAAGTTACACAGCTTAAAACATACATAAATACATTTGTACATGACCGCCTCCAGAGCAAGTACATTCTGACAGATAGTTATACATCATCACACCATACAGTAGGCCCCGCCCACTGTCTGTTCAGGTCGCTTAACGGCTGACACTTTACTAAAATGGATGTGAGTCACGTCAAAGCAAAAAAAACAACAACATTATAATCAACTGTCTACACAGCTGTGTAGCTGAATACAGATGTGCATTCAGATTCTCTAACTTGAGTCTGTCGACAACAGGACAAATGGAAGAGTGAAGGAACGGTTTGTTTTAATGGCGTCTATAGATTCGTGTTCGAAGGATGACCCCTTTAAATTAGAAAAATTTCATGTTCTTTTGCCACTTTTATTTATTTTATTATTTTTTATATAATTGGCTATATTTCTATTTCGCTTCAATTTATATCAGTTTTCATTTTTGATGTATGGATAATCAAGTAAACCTAAGTTGCTTAGTTGCTAAAATCAGTTTATTTTATTTCAGCTTTATCTCAGTGACCAAAGGTGATTTTTAAGTGTTTTAGTTTAAATATTAGTTAACAATAACAACACTGTGCCAGGGCATATCTCCACAAAATACACAATATACCACAAAATTTCCAGAAGCAGGTAAAATGATAAAATGTTATAAAAGAAACAGTAGACAAACATATGATATCAAATCTTCCTTATAAACTTTGGCTATGTTTAAATGATATGTTTAAAACAGAATTTTTTTAGTTTGAGTTTTCAACGTGCAGACGAAACCATTGTCAAAACAATTCACTCGGAATCCGCTTAAAACAACCAAAAACTTGTAGTTTGAAATCCGTTTTCAAAACTTTGCATTTTTCAGGCACCCAAAATGCTGTTGTCGTGTAAATGAATGGCCAAAACACAAAAGCGGTGCCCTGTGAACAGCCCCGAAGGGATTTTAAAGTGCAAGTTTTTGAAAACAGTCTCCGTGTAAACAACAGAAACACGAATCTCTGAAGACGACGTCATGTACATGCGTAATTACTGTGTTCAGTCTATAGTATTTCATTGTCATCTAATGGCCTGGCAGCAGAATACAGCGTTTTTGGTTGTTCTCGCTGATCCGTGTAAATAGGAATCGTTTTGACAATGGTGTCATCTGTATGTGGGAAAACTTTCCTTTTAAGCATACCGTTGTTGTGGAAATGTACACTTACACTCAATTGTCTCTACACTCCAGCACAATAGGTGGCAGCATGCATCCAAGTAAAAAGAAGAAAATGTTTTTTGCAGCCAGGTGTTGTAGTTATAGCACCTACCCATGGAGTATGGATCTTGTTAACATGACAAGCCTTGACTTCTTTGTTCTGTCTTCATAGTTTGAGAGTTTGGTTTCTAAACGTCTCTTGTCTTGCAACCTGTATTGGTTTGCATGTGGATAGTTTATATGACAGATGAAACAGCACCTGTACCACAGTGTATGATTGGGCACACACACTTTGACATCAACATCAAAAGATATGACTAATGTTTCATGCTCACATCCAACTTCTTGAGAGCTTTCCTGATATTCACTAAGAAGTTTGTGAATGAACCAGGATGCAGTCCTGATTCCGTTGACTTGTTTGACTGACTGGTGATCTTTCTACAGTAAGATGCTGAATCTTTGTGGCTGAAACGGAAGAGAAGTTGGCTCAAGAGCTGCTCTGTCTTTGAGTTACAGATTGAAAGAGATGTTGTGGAGCCTCTGTATGTGCTGGCAGAGGTGAGCATTTTTTTTCCCGTCTCAAATGTTTTGTTCAAAAAAATCCGATTTGACAGCAAAAAGACACGTAAACCATGAACCAAGTCAGTCAGATGACAGAAGGCAAGTACTAGATTGTACACAAGAGGTTTCATCATTTAAAAGCCTTACATAATGCCTTACAACTAAATGCTTTCACATTTTTGTGCATGAAGGTCATGTTTTTGTTTCTCACATGTGCACGGTTTTATGATTAGGTGGAAATTCCGAAACATTCAGAAACAGCGAAAACATTTAGCCAAACTTGTCCTGGACATGGATTCTGCAAGGACACGGTATGAACTATATTATGGTTGATTCCTGAGATTTGATTCTTCCGCATTACCGACATTGTGCTCTGACGGGGTCATTTGTCTTCCTGGGCTGTAGGTGGCAACAGTCATCCAAGTCTTCAAGTCACCCTAGTAATGTGCAGCAGGGCGGTGCCAAGTCTGATGCCCTGAGAGAGGAAATGGAGGAGACGGCCAATCGGATGGAGATCTGCAGGTGACGATTTCTCTCACTCTATCTTCTACTTTTAAAGGTTCACTGAAGTGGAAAGCGATGCTTTGTATGATGCATTGACGTAATTTACACTGAAACAGGAAGCTAAGGCGGGACATATTGAATGGATCCTCCCCCTTTTCAAAAACCCATATTGCTAAGTGACGTGTCGACGGTCGCTTTGGCTAGGTGGCATTTATAGCATGGGGGTGGGACGCTTCAGATTCTAGAGAGCATTTGATTGGACAGAAGAAGATCAAATGCTCTCTAGAATCTAAAGTGTCCCGTCCCCTATGCTATAAATGCCACCTAGCCAAAGTGACCGTTGACGCGTCACAGAGAAATATGGGTTGGTTATGTGTGTTCGGTTGCTCAAATGCTCGAGTTTTATTCCGTTTTCCAACCGTACGTTGGTTAAGAATGAAATGACTAGAATTTATTTACACCTCTACCATTGACTCCAACATATCATAAGCGTTCGGATTGGCTTTCATGGTGCCAAGTATGACTTGCAGTCTGTGAGGAGCGGAAGTCTGTGATAAAAATCCCTGATCCATTTTAACAGATGTGAGAGACTTCAAGTTTTGAATGCTTATATCTCCTAAATGCAAATTTTGTCATTGTTTTGGAACACATCCCGCTTATTGATAACCTTAAAGGGATACTCTGGAAATTGGCTCATTTTACAACTCCCTCAGAGTTAAACAGTTGGGTTTTTACCGTTTCAATCCATTCAGAAGATTTTCTGATATTTATAAGAGATATCAGTAACCAGACAGTTTCTATAGTCCCATTGACTTCCATAGTATATATTTTGTACTACTATGGAAGTCAATGGGACCAGAAACTGCCTGGTTACTGATATTCTTATAAATATCAGAAAATCGTCTGAATGGATTCGAAAATGGTTAAAACAGCAACTTTTTAACTCTAGGGGAGGTGTAAAATGAGCCTATTTTCAAAAAAAGTGGAGTATCCCTTTAAGGCTAACATGTTCATACTAAAAGCTAAAAAAACAAATATGTTGATTTCAGGGGGCCTTTAATGAAATAATTCACTAAAAGCAAAGCAAAGCTTACATACTCTTACTTGGTAGCCTCCATCTCAAAATGTTTGGGGTTTTTTTTATAAATGAGAAATTTCAGATATTCACAATTATGTACCTGTTTCTCTCTCTGTAGGACCAGTTATCAGCGGACATGTACGACTTTGTGGCCAAAGAAATAGACTATGCAAACTACTTTCAAACGGCAAGTACCTCTGGACACTAAAGTGTAAGTGTGTACTTTTGGTCCGGAATACTTTGGGAACGTTTACAACATGTGTATGTCCTCTTATTGGTCTTGCTGTAGCTCATAGAGGTTCAGGCAGAGTACCACAAGAAGTCTTTGGAGATTCTGCAGACTGTGCTGCCACAGATCAAAGCTCAACAGGGTGAGACTCTCCACTTCAATGTCTGAACGAACAAGTTTGGTTAAGTGGTGTCTTTCAAATACGTATGTGGATCTTTTAAAGGGGTGGTAAAGTATGATTTCACTTTTCTAACTTTAGTTAGTGTGTAATGTTGCTGTTTGAGCATAAACAACATTATCAAAGTTACAACGCTCAAAGTTCAAAGCAAAGGAAGATTTGCTTTTAGAGAAAAGGACTACAACAAACGGCTGGTTGGGACTAACTACATGGTTAGTGATGTCACCAACCCTAAAATGTACATAAATCCCGCCCGGGAACACTGCAGTCCATGTTGAGTAAGAGGAATAGTGGTTGTATAAGAGTATGTTTGTGAGTCAGCTTAAACTGTAGAATCCTTCTTGTCACATGCAGTAGAAAGCCACTCCGTGGGCATCTCACAACAGTTCCTATACAAGCGATTTACAGTGCTGGGGAAGCTACTCTGAAACTTTAGTTCGACAAGCTACAAGCTACTCGTAAGTTAAAGTAGTTCAACTACAGTCAAGCTACCCGTTTAGAGAAGTAGTTAGCTACACTACAAGTTACAATCAAAAAGTAGCTAGCTACATTGAAACTACTTTTGCTTTTTGAACAATGTATATTATAAATAACTGAATAAGTGTCTGAGTAATGTTTTAAAATATTTAGTGTTTAAAACAAGGCAATGCCATTACGATTTCAAAGAGTATTGTTTTATTACACACAACACTAAAATATCTCTGACTATTTGTCAAAAGTGTGACAAATAGCCTACAACATTGCAAGTACGAAATATACATCCAACGTAAATTGCATGTAGAACATTTTCTCAAAAATACTGATTGAACTTGGACAAATAAGGCCATAGGTAATTAACGTTAGTTGTTTCTCCATCCTCCAAATCTGCCGTCACATCTTGCTATATAATCCTAATATGGGTGTGTCAACCCACTTCTGTACGTCAGTGAACCGTTAGCCGCAAGATGCGTGATTAAACAACAGGTGGCGGTAATGGCAAAAAATAAGTTTCTAATCTAACAAGAAGAATATATCCTTGCATCGCGCTGATTCGCGCAGGCTCGACAATGTAGCAATGTAGCTTTTGCTCGCGCTACACCGCTACTTGCTGCAAAACGTAGTTAGCTACTGGAAAAGCTACACTGTTTAAAAAGCAACTGAGCTACTGCCAAGCTACTGAAAAATGTAGTTAAGTTAGTAGCTACGCTACTTGTAGTTAACTACTCCCCAACCCTGGCAATTTATAGATTACCATGACAGAATATCCTAATTGAAGATAGTTAACTCCACATCAGCAACATAAATTCATCAACTAACCATTCAGAAACGTCCTGTTGTATTATACATGTTGTCACTTCTTCTGAAAGTCTAATGTTTATAACATTAAAGGCAGAACAGTTTCCATCATTCTAGTATGTCTGCTTGAGGGAATCGCAGCTGCTAACTCATGGCTCTTGAAACCCCGCCCTCTACATCAGCTCATTTGCATTTAAAGGACCAGATACAAAATGGTACGATTTTTGCAAACCTTCAAAAAGTGACAACTTCAACATGCTATATAAAAATATCTGTGGGGTATTTTGTTCTAAAACTTCACACACACACACACACACACAGGGAACATCAGAGACTTATTTTTACATCTTGTGAAAATGAGATTTTATCACCCGTTTAACTGATTGAAAATTATGCATTTTAATATTTATCATGATGTGTTCCAGAGGCCTGGATAGAGAAGCCATCATATGGAAAGGCCTTAGAGGAACATCTAGCCATCAGTGGCAGGGAGATTGCCTTTCCTATCGAGGCGTGTACGTCACCATGTTGCTAGAATGTGGCATGGAGGAAGAGGTGCGAGACTGCTGAGAAATAACACAACTTGCCTTATGTATACACAGTTTGTCTAACAAACTGAGGGCTGAGTCAGTAACTATTGTCTGTGGTAATTAACTGTATTTCTCAGGAAATGCCATTCAGAGACATTATACTGATGATAAACTAACAGTCTCGAGAAAGACATTGATGAAAAAAAGGAGTAGTTGACATGTAGTTGCAAAGTTATAGAATGTCTAAAGTGCACCATCGAAATAAAGTATAACCCTTAAATGTTCATCACAAAACAGTATATATATATATATATATATATATATATATATATATATATATATATATAATATAATATAATATATATATATATATATATATGACAAAATATTCTTTTCCTTAATGAACATGCTAAATAAACTGAAATGTTTTTCCTTTAATTATGTTAGTAATATCTCAATTAATATCTCAGTGTTGTTTGTATAGTTCTTAATTACTGAGATCGCCAAAAAAAAACTCTATCTTGGTTTATTTTTAGGTAATAATGCAGTTTTTGTTTAAAAAAAGATTTGAAAACCAGCAGCTTTTTGGCATTTTGGGGCCACAAGATTACTAAATGTAAGAATTGCAGAGGCCCTCTGATGGGCTCTGGCCTCCTGGTTGAGAACTCTTCCTGTCACTTCTTAATTACTGAGATCTAAAAAAAAACTCTATTTTGGTTTATTTTTTTATGTAATAACACAGTTTTTGTTTAAAAAAAGATTTGAAAACTAGCAGCTTTTTGCCATTTTGGGGCCTCAAGATTACTAAATGAATGAATTGCAGAGGCCCTCTGGTGGGCCCTGGTCTCCTGGTTGAGAACTCTTCCTGTCACTTCAGGGTTTATTTCGGGTGGCTCCGTCGGCCTCCAAGCTGAAGAAACTGAAGGCGTCACTGGACTGCGGGGTTCTTGATGTGCAGGAGTACTCAGCCGACCCACATGCCATCGCAGGTGAGCATCTGCTTCTTTCCTATTGGCTTCCTATTGTTCACTGATCTACCCGCAGTGAATTTCAGTCGATCGCAGCTACAAAGGCTCAGACCCCACGGCAGTTCACATTAAATTCTGTCTCAGGTTAATTTGATCTCATTAAAGCGGGCCTGAAGCGTGACCTAGTAGCCGCCAGGCAGGGGCACAGCTGACAGTCGCTACATGCTGATTGTGGCTTTTGACAGCTCATTTTTCAGGCTTCCCTTTAGTATTTTAAGCTGGGACTAGCACACATCCACTCACATCCTATCACAAGTGCTTAGTTTCCCTCTTTCCCATGTCCCTGCCTCTTTCACTCTCTCCTTCTCTCCCACTGACCTCTTCTCTTCCTCATCTGCTTCCCTCAGGAGCATTGAAGTCTTATCTTCGTGAAACTTCCTGAACCTCTAATGTCATTTGAACTCTATGATGAATGGATTCAAGCCTCAAAGTGAGTATTGACGGTCTACACCAGCACAAATGCCTTTATACAACAGCATTTGCCATTTTCACTTTGATGTGAGACATCAAGGTCTGTTTCCCAAAAAAATGTAACTGCCTACCTGGCGGAATCAAATATGTGAGTTGTCAATTGAGCAAATGCTGATTGAACAAAATATATTTAGTAAGTAAACTCTAAAAAATGCTGGGTTGTTTTAACCAAACTTTGGGTCAAATATGGACAAACCAAGCCATTGGGTAACATTTTTTAATTACATTTTTAACCCAACGTTTGGGTTTGTCCATATTTGACCCAAAGTTGGGTTAAAACAACCCAGCATTTTTAGAGTGTAAAGTATATTTTATGTAGAAATTATATTAATATCAAATAATAAGTTGTACGCTTGTAAGTTTACTATTTCAGAGTTTTACAGAAGAATATTTGGTAACACTTTACAATACGGGTGCACTAATAAGCATTAATTCATGCTTAACTAATGCACAGATAATACTGAATTAATGTGTAACTAATGATTATCTAAGCTATTCATTAATGATTACCACATTAGGAACTAATTAAGAGTATGCAAGGTTAATGTATTAGTTCATACATTAATTGTTATTAATTAAATATGTAATTGTGGATTAATTCCATAATAACTCATTTTTTTAACTAATAGTGTGTTAATTAATATGTTAATTACCGAGAATGAGCCAAAGCCTTGTATTTCAACTTCCAGATAATATGACAGGTACACTAATATGCATTAATACATTATTAATTACTTCATTGTTAGTGCAAATTCATGTGAAAATGACTAAAATCACTAAATGACTAGTTAATAATGATGTGCCCCAACAAGTAAAGTCATAACATAATGATACCTTTGCAAATCATTAGCTAATGAGTTAATTAAAGCAGACAACTGGAAGTTGAAGTGTATAGCTTTGATTAATATGTGGTAATTAACACATTAATTTACACTATTAGTTAATAAAATATGCTATTAAGGAATTAATACACAATGACACATTGAATTAATAGCAATTCATGTATTACTTAATCTATTAATCATATAGACTCTTTATTAGTTGCTGATGCAGTAATCATTTAATTAATGGTTTCAGTTCTTCATTAGTTATACATTAACTCATGATTATCTGTGCATTAGCTAAGCATTAAATTAATGCATATTAGTGCACCCGTATATGTAAAGTGTTACATACTTGTATGTTAAAGCATACTTAAACAAGTATTAAAGCATACTTGTGTGTTTTCTTTTAGTGAACTTAACATCACACTTACAGTTTACTGCATACCATGGAAAAGCAACCCAATATAAATATGTTTCTGATTAGGATGAAAATATGTTGCTTATACATGAACATGCAGCAGTTTATCCATATTCTGTACCTTAATGCATCTCTCTCCTCATGGCCGTTCTGCAGTATTCGAGATATGGACAAAAGGCTTCAAGCACTGTTGGGTACATGTGAGAAACTACCAACAGACAATTTGAACAACTTCAGGTTTGTGGTGCTTATTTGCTTACTATTTGTTATTTCTGACAAGGTCTTTGTCTTTAAATGAGTCATGAATGCAACAGCTCATTAGCAGAGAGGAGTGTCAAATCTCTGTCATATCATGTGTGATGTGGCAATTCCTTAACTGTCAGGAAGTGTGTGTTTTTCTGCTTATTAAGAGTTCATTAGCCCTACTGAGAAATATTTTTGAGTTTTGGAAATATAATTTAGTCTAAACGGTTTAATGTGCCAACTGGATAGATGCTGTTTTCTGGCTAGGACAAATTCAGCCTTTTATTTTGCCCTGATTGATGTGGCTAAATGCAGCTAAGCTAAGAGCCACAATAATCGAATATTATATCATTATCATCTAGGAATAGATTCGAACAATGCTACTGTTTAAAATAAAAAATAGAAAATAAGGAGGCCTGTTCATATTTGTTATGCATTTCCTTTACAATTCCACTGTAAAATTCTGTGAATATTTGGCATGTCTTTACTTCTAACCCACACAACGAGGTTTCCAGATATAGGCTGTGGGTCATTGCTGTTTGACTGCACCTGTCTTGAGTCAGACCTACTGAAATATTGATAATATACAGCGACAGGAATAGCAAATGTATGAGTAAATGCCAGGGCTAGAACCTTTTGTCAAACTGAGATTTAAACTGAAACTTTTTTTTTTTCCCTAAACAGATATCTAATCAAATTCTTAGCCAAACTCACAGAGTATCAAGACGCCAATAAAATGACACCAGGTAACATTGCAATAGTTCTTGGACCCAACCTTCTGTGGACACATTCAGAAGGGTGAGTGCATGTCCTATGTTTGGCTTTCTACTCTGATTTATGTGGATAGCAGCAAATTCACAAAGCAATTCAGTGAAGAATTAAAATTCTGTCATTGCTTACAGTGCATACATATGACTTTGTTACTTTTCTTATGTGGAGCACAGTGTTGTTATTTTTAAAGGGGTCATCGGATGCAAAAAAACTTTTATATGGGGTTTGCCTATAAATGTGAACATAACCACCATACAATGCAATGAAAAAAATCCATTCACTCCTTTATTTTAATCTTCAAAAAGACTAAACAGTCTCAATAATCATGCTTTTCTGCACACTATGATGTCATAATGCTCATGCTCCGCCCATGGCCACTGACAGACTGTCCCGTATTAGCATATTTCTGCCCTTAGCCATTCAATATTGACCCCTCCTTCCATGCTCATTTATTTAAAGAGACATGCACCGAAACAGGTCACTGTGAACAAAGCTGTTTTTGAGGAGGTAAAAGGGTGTTGTTTTACACAACCATTGAGGAATTTTAACCAAAGTATAACTTTACATGAACACCCTAAAGAATCATACCAACTTGTGGAAAATACGCATTCATACGCATGGCTCCTTTAACTAACACTATTAAATATTTTCTTCAAAGTGCCCCTATTATACCTTTTTTCAATATTATCTTACATGTAGTGTAATATAGCTGTATGCAGATATCCAACCCGCAAAAACTAATTTCCGAGAGGTAGAGCAACCCTCTGCCCCTTAAAAAGTAAAATATACATACTATACTGCATTGTATAAAAAGTCAAAAATACATACCATGCTGCATTGTATTATTTTTAGATTTAATATAAATCTATATTAGATTTAGATTAGAGATAATTATATTACACTTGGTGTAAGCTGCTTAACACGGGTTCGTTCATTCAATACTATTTGTCAACTGAAGGTAAAAATGATGTAGGTTAGTTTGTCATGAAATAAGAGGGGAGTTCTAGTCGAACTAGAGGTCACAGAAGACGCATTTGAAACGTGTGTAAAGGATAATGAAAATGAAAACTAAAAGATGTAAAATTAAAAGTGTAAAGTTCAAAATGTAAAGTTCAGAAAATATGAATAAATAACTACAATTGTACATCAATTATTTTAAAATGACACTGCAGAATGAATGAGGAAGCCATACAACAACCATTCATAGTGACACGTTTATCAAGCTTCAAGAACGACACCAATACACACCCATTGAAGTATGGCTAAGTCATGTTAAAGTTTTCTGAGAGAAGAGTGACATTCAGGGGTGGAGTGGCACCAAAATCTCAACCAGGAAATTTCGTAGATGATTGGCCCTCGTCGCCGGCAGGATTTTAATATACCATTTACAGTTTTACTGATTAAAAAGGAACTTTGTTGTACGATGCTGGAAGTACATTCATAATGGCTTGCTACATTCTTTCCCATACGGCTTCTGCAAAACCATGTTGGGTGCATAAGTCTTGTGCTGTTTTAGTTAATTCACAAGCAATATTCACTGAAACTTTCAATTTTAGTTTGTTGGCAAAAATATAACGCCAGAGAGCTTAATGTTAGGATGTAGACATTTAACATCTTTAACATAATGTGTTGTGTTGGGAAAGGGTAGAAGAAAGAGTTTGGCAAAAGCCGCATTCGAGCCCCGCATCGAGCACATCAAAAGCTGCCTTCACACGCTGTCGCCCGCACTCAACCTACGGCGACTTGTAAGCTATTCCATTGCGGGCGTCTTTTGCTAGTAAAGACGCACTTAGCGCAAATATATGCTCCGTTCATCGTAAGGATGAAAACGGCTTTCTCCCAATCTCTGCCTGCACAATGGGGCCCCAGGTGCGCACTGTGGCTGTGGCGAACTGTAATAAATACATTTTACTCATGAGATCGGCCTTTGCCCTGGCCTTTACAATGACCAGCCCACCGGGGAAAACTCCCAGACCTCCCCGAGACCGCCACTCGCGCCAACTGGTGACATTCACGCTTTTTGTTTGAGGCCCAACAGATGTAGTCACCATGAATTGTTCGAAAATGTAACCTCTTTGGTGTTACAAAAGAAACAAGTACATATAAGGTTTGGATCGACATGAATGAACAGCGCAGTCTCGTCCCAATTCGCCATATATAACTCACGTTTTGGTTGACGTCTTGACCATCCGTCTACAGACGGCTTTTAGGGCCCCCTCTGAACGTTGGTAGACAGACGAACGGCCACTGCGATCCCAAACCTCCACCCCAGACCTAAACCTAACTCTGTAAACCCAGACTCGTCACCTAACTGACGTCAAGGGCAAAGCCTGCTCACTCTGGTAATTACCTACCTTGCAATCTCGTCTACAATCTGCTGCCCGCCCCCAGGGGCCCTGCAAAGTCTCAGATCGACGAATGGTCAAGACACTGCCTCAAAACGGCCAGTCGATATGAATCAGTTAATTGGGATATGAGACTGAGACCAAAAATCTAACCGGAGACAACATTTCTGGGTAAACTTATTTCTTTAATGTAGTTTATATTGTGAAGTGTGTAGATCACATGGTGTCATTGGTCTCTTCATCAGATATACATGGATCCAATTGGAAATGATGACCATTGGGTCCGTCTGCGAATCGCCCTGGCATCATTGAGCCGATCATCCAGCATGCTGACTGGTTCTTCCCTGGAGGTTAGATAGAAAGAGTTGTGAAAGCATATTCGCACATACCCTATTGAGCGTGTTCTCCAGTGAGATTTGGGACTAATTTGTCTTTGCTATTCTTAGATATTGAGTTCAACCTGACAGGCAGTTATGGAGCGGTCAATACCACACCACAGACTCCAACTAACAGCTCCATGCCCTCGCCAGATATGGACCAATCAGATCGCAAGCAGCAGCACGAGCAGAGCCGACGCCCACTCAGTGTTGCTACTGACAACATGATGCTTGAATCTCTACAGAGAAGGATGGGGAGGTTGTTCTGTGCTCTTGTCAGCCTCCTCCATCTCTTCATTTTTCATTTCCCCTCCCACACGCTTCTCATTACCTTCTCATACCAGCCTACTTCTTAAAGGGACAGTTCACCCAAAAATGAAGAGATCTGTCATAATTTACTCACCCTAATGTCATTGCAAATCTGTATGAGTTATTTTTTCTTCCATGAAACAAAAGGTGTGTTTTTGAAGAATATCCTGGCTAGAAGGATTGGACAGTGAATCAAAATGAAACCCGAAATCGCAATACGGCTGATTTAATTAAATAAATGCACTGCGTGTTTCAGAGTGACTGCACGGCACTGTGTAAAATGCTGCTCCACACAGTTATTTGGACCATTTAGGGTGTTTTTGAAATAATTTTAGAGCTTGACCTCATCCAGATTCACCTTAATTATATAGAGAAGAGTGACCAGGATGGTCACCTTTAATGTTCTATTAAAGGAGTAGTTCACTTTTAAAAAAAACTTTTAATTTTCTCACCCCCATGTCATCCAAGATGTCCACGTCTTTCTTTCTTTCAGTTGAACTGTGCACGTTTGTGACTCTCCTGTTCGAACTCGTTCATCAAAATGAATGAATCTTTTTCCGAGTCAATTCGTCTCGTTTTGTTTGTTGAATGAACCAAATTACTCCGGAAAAGAGTTTGTCATTTTGATGTAATCGAGTTCAAACAGGAGAGTCACAAACGAGCATTTGCAGTACAGCTGAGCATTTGAGCTTATAAAACTTAAACTTTGTTACTTTTTTTATTAAATGAGCGATCATTCGCTTGATAAGACCCTTATTCATCATCTGGAAATCGTTTAAAGCCCTTTGAGCAGTTTGCACTGAATGTGTCTTTTGAACCTTGTACCTGGTTCCCACTGAAGTCCATTATATGGAGAAAAATGCTGGAATGTTTTCATCAAAAACCTTAATTTCTTTTCGACTGAAGAAAGAAAGACATGGACATCTTGGATGACATGTTTTTTTTTTTTAAATGTGAACCACTTTAAAGAAAGAAAGTCACATGGGTTTTGGATGAGAGTGGATTTGGAGTGTGAACTATCCCTTTAAATTTAACACTGCCCTATTATCATTTCACTAACTCCCCATTACCGGCAGAGTTAGATAGTGCGGCTTAAACCAATTAGAAGTGGCGGATGAGACAGCGGCAGATAGCTAAAGTGTTCAGCGAGTAATTCACTTAGACTGGGACGTCAGTCATGTCATTATCCAGTAGCCTTTCTGTGTCATTCGTTCTCAATTGGAGTTGAACTCCGGGAACATTCTCCGTTACTCCTTCAACCTCCTTCGAATAGAGCTGGTCTCGGGCTGATGGGCTGCCGCGGTCTCTGATGGTGTACGTGGGATGGAGTGTTGAAGGAGGGCCGCAGCTCCCTTATCATTCACTGAGGGGGCTGGATTTCTGCCTCTATTGACAGACACGTGGCAGATGTGCCAGGCTCTGACTCATGCCACCTGCAATGCTCCAGCAGGTGGAAAAATACCGCATACGGAGGAGGAGATCCAAAACTCTGTTAGTCAGAGTCCTACTCCAGACCTCCTTACAGAAAATACTGGCTTCTGGCAAACATTTGGCAAACATGGCAATTTACCACATAATATTCACTGCAGAGATGTGTCAAAACAATATATAGTAGGGCTGTCAAACGATTAATCACGATTAATCACATTTTTTCATAAAAAAATACACAAAAAAACACAGTAATATTGTGAAATATTATGACAATCTAAAATGACTTTTTATGTTAATATATATTAAAATGTAATTTATTCCTCTGAAAAAAAGCTGAATTTTCAGCATCATTACTCCAGTCTTCAGTGTCACATGATCCTTCACAAATCACTCTAATATGATGATTTTATGCTCCAAAAACATGTATGATTATTATACATGTCGAAAACAGTTTTTACATTTTTATTTCAGGATTCTTTGATGGATGGAAAGTTCAAAAGAACAGCTTTTATCTGAAATGGAAAGCTTTTGTTGACATTAAACACTACCCTTTAAAAAGTTTGGGGTCAGTAGAATTTGTATTTTACTTTTGGGGGAAATAAATAAGAAATCAATACTTCTATTCATCAAGGATGAGTTACATTGATCAAAAGTTACAGTAAAGACATTTATAATGTTAGAAAGATTCTAATTAAATAAATGCTGTTCTTTGAACTTTCTATTCATCAAAGAATCCTGAAAGAAAAATGTAAAAAACTGTTTTCAACATGGATAATAATCAAACATGTTTTTGGAGCATAAAATCATCATATTAGAGTGATTTGTGAAGGATCATGTGACACTGAAGACTGGAGTAATGATGCTGAAAATTCAGCTTTTTTCAGAGGAATAAATTACATTTTTAATATATATTAACATATCATTTTAAATTGTCATAATATTTCACAATATTACTGTGTTTTTTGTGTATTTTTTATCAGAAAATTGCCGCCTTGGTGAGACAGAAGAGACTTCTTTTAAAAACATAAAAAATCTTACTGACCTTAAACTTCTGACCGGTAGTGTATATAAATATAAATATTTTATATATAAATAATATTTTTCTCTTAAATATACATGCATGTGTGTGTGTATATATATATACACAAAATAATTATACCACAGTGCACCCACATATATTATGTAAACACAAACTTTTATTTTGGATGCGATTAATTATCGACTTAATCGTTTGACAGCCCTAATATATAGATATATACATTTGTTTTACACTGCGTAATCTGACACCTTAGGTAAGTAAGTTGAATCTGACCTAAATTATTAGCATATATATACTTACAATCTAACAGAAGACTTCTCCATGGTCTGTTCTGGCTCAAAGACATAAATCAATGCCCCAGGAGGCTGACTTTGTTATAAAAATAGAAGTCAATTTATGATTACAGTTCGTTTCTCTATCAGTATTAGTACACCTAACCTACACTGTAAAAAATAATCCTGTAAAAAAACGATAAACTACTAGCAGCTGTGGTTATCAGCATCATACCAGTAAAAATTACGATGTGTTACTGTTTTTGAAATCAACAGCTAAATACCGTATTGTCAGCTACAGTATAAAACTTTAATTTAACAGCTATATGCTCTAACACAAAAACAGTAACACACCGTATAGTTACGATATGATGCTGGCAACCAGTAAGTTTACCATTTTTACAGGATTTTTTTTTTACAGTGTAGTGTACAAATACTCAATACAAACTAAAGTACAAATATTGAAACAAGGCAATATCAGTGATGGTTCTGGTGCCAGAGAAGCTTTTCGGGTGTTCACAAAGCAGAAACTTTTCCGTTTTCCGTTTAAATGTGAAAAGTCTAAATTTAATCTTTCATCTGCTCAATTTGATTTTTTTTTTACCATGTTTTACGTAGTTTTACGGTAGAATGGACAGAGCAACCAAAATATCTCCGGTTTTATTAAAATGATCTTCTTTGTGTTTAAATATGGACAACATGATGGTGAGTAACTGATGACAAAACATTATTTTGTGTGAACTGTCCTTTTAATCCCGCCTGAAAAAGTGCTTATGTGTAACCCTGACTTTCCAAGATCAACTATTCAGCAAATCAGTTAATGTAGGCTAATTATTATTCACAATTCAAGCCACAAAGGCGCAGTCCATTAATGCAAACTTCATAAGTAATCAAGATGAAAACAGTGAGAGAGGAGAGATATACTATATATTATACAAAATGATGTATAATTACATAACAATTAGGGATGCTGATCAAGCGTGTTTTAGGACTGATTTGTTTTGTTAAAGCAGAGGATATGTGTCTAATTATTCTATGTCCACAGCTCCCGGGGTAAAGGCAATTACAGTAAATGAGGCTTAATGGTGTCGCAGCAGGAAAGAGTGCCAGCTGCTCATTTAGACTGACATGTTCTCACCTCTGGACCGCCCTGATTACCAAACACTGTGAAACTGACACATGTCCCACACTGCACTCTACATTGCTCATCGTTCATCAGTCATTCCTTGTCTCCATGTCATTTCCTTGTTTCTAGACGTGTAAACACACTGCGTTTCCTCTAAAATCATTGTTTTATCTTCACTTAATGCAGCATTAGGAAAATTCAAAGGTATTGTCCACCACATTTTCTGTAATACTGTGAGCTTTCTTTGTTTTTGGTAACACTTTCTGGTCCCAATTTATAGTGTGTTTTAACTACAACATTTGAATAGAACACTTGATGAAATGCTTTTGATTGTACTTATATCTTTAAAATACGTGCATGTAATTACAGATGTAGTTGATTTCTGTAATCACATCATTAATTATACTGTTGTCCCTTTTCTTAGGCCGTGTGTCCATCAAAGCTTTTTTCTTGAGGTTACCGTATTTTCCTGAATTGTTTTCAACGGGAGCACTGCATTTAAAAAGACAACAGCTCAATGAGTTTTTCCAAACCCGGTATGAATTTCTTCTGCTGAACACAAAGAAAAAGTCAGAAGTAAACTCTACAGGTTTGGAACAATACTGAAAATGCAGCTTTGATTAATAAATACAATTATTTTAATAATACTTAACAATATTACTGTTTTTACTGCATTTTATTTATCAAATAAATTCAGCCTTGGTGAACACACGTCTTCTTTCAAAAGCATTCAAAGAATCTTACCAATCCCAAACTTTTATACAATTGTGAATAGATTATGAATCAAAACAAAAATATTTTACATTATACACTCACCTAAAGTATTATCAGGAACACTTGTTCAATTTCTCATTAATGCAATTATCTATGCAACCAATCACATGATTTGATTTGATTTGATTTAATTTGCTTTATTAATCCGCGAGGGAAATTTATGTCACAGCAGCACAAAATACAATAAATAAATAAACATCAACATACACAATGACAACAACAAGTCTTGTTCTCAAATATAATTTTTGCAAAGCATTATGACTATGATTATATACGACCATCATCTGTATCATCTTATATAACACTGATTATCAAATCTAATTGCAGTTGGGAAAAAAGACTTGGATAAATTAATCTTGAGCTGTGAGTACTCACAAGAGCTTGAGATATTTCATTAAGAGGATGACGGTCATGATTAATTATAAGAGAAAGTTTCCCAATCCTTTTATCCTGCATTATCTCCTCTTAAGTAAGCAACACACTCCCCACGACAGAGCCTGCCTTTTTATTTCTTTAATAAGTTCATTTAACTTATTCTTACTTTTTATACTTATTTTCCAACAGTTCCCCTCCCCAACATGTGATAGAGTACAAAATCACAGATGAGACTACAGAGTCATAGAATGTCTTAAATCAGAGTTCCCCAATCTCCAACCCTGATCAAACACACCTACCTGTGAGTTTCTACTGATTCTGAGGACCTTGATTAGCTTGCTCAGGTGTGTTTGATCAGGGTTGGATCTAAACTCTGCAGGGACAGTGGCCCTCCAGGACCGAGATTGGGGAACCCTGGTCTTAGAGTAATCCTGACATACCCCAAAGGATCTCAGTCGTCTTAACAAATGAATATGACTCCTGACCCTTCTCTATAGACATACATCATATTATCAGACCAGTTGAGCTTGTTGTTCAGATATACACCCAAATGGTTGTTACAATCTCAACTTCTGACTCTCTAAATTTACTGGTACCGCTTTCTGGCGAAGTCTACTAAAATCAACCACTATTTCCTTCATCTTACTAGCATTTAGCTTGAGACTGTTTTTGTCACACCAGTCCACAAAACAGACAAAAGATGGCAGTTGCTTCAATGCATTTAGGGTGTGGTCCTGGTCAAGACAATCTCCTGAACTCCAAACTGAATGTCAGAATGGGGTTTATGTCTGACAGTCTTGTGGGTGAAAATGCCTTGTTGATGCTAGAGGTCAGAGGAAGAATGGGCGAACTGATTCAAGCTGATTAAGAGCAACTTTGACTGAAATAACCACTCGTTACAACCGAGGTATGCAGCAAAGCATTTGTGAAGCCACAACATGCACAACCTGGGGCGGATGGGCTACAACAGCAGAAGACCCCACCGGATACCACTCATCTCCACAACAAATAGGAAAAAGAGGCTGCAATTTGCAAGAGCTCACTAAAATTGGACAGTTGAAGACTAGAAAAATGTTGCCTGGTCTGATGAGTCTCGATTTCTGTTGAGACATTCAGATGGTAGAGTCAGAATTTGGCGTAAACAGAATGAGAATGTGGATCCATCATGCCTTGTTACCACTGTGCAGGCTGGTGGTGGTGTAATGGTGTGGGGGATGTTTTCTTGGCACACTTTAGGCCCCTTAGTGCCAATTGGGAATCGTTTAAATGCCACGGCCTACCTGAGCATTGTTTCTGACCATGTCCATCCCTTTATGGCCACCATGTACCCATCCTCTGATGGCTACTTCCAGCAGGATAATGCTCAATGTCACAAAGCTTGAATCATTTCAAATTGGTTTCTTGAACATGACAATGGGTTTACTTGTGATAGCCCCTACAGTCACCAGATCTCAACCCATAGAGCATCTTTGGGATGTGGTGGAACGGGAGCTTCGTTCCCTGAATGTGCATCCCACAAATCTCCATCAACTGTAAGATGCTATCCTATCAATATGGGCTAACATTTCTAAAGAATGTTTTCAGCACCTTGTTGAAGTAATGCCAGGTAGAATTAAGGCAGTTCTAAAGGCAAAAGGCAGTCAAACACAGTATTAGTATGGTGTTCATAATAATCCTTTAAGTGAGTGTATATTGTAATAATAACAATAATTAATGTTACCTAAATTACATAATTACATACATTATTAACAAACCATGTTTATTTTTATGAGAATATACATGATCATAATTGAGGGTTGATCACATCTGGCATCTGTAATCAATTATGACAATATGTTTAATATATATTCCAGAAATACTTTGTACTTCATTTGTTTTTGCTCTCTAAATAATGACCCGTACTGGCTTGTAGAAACAACGCACAAGTTGATGTAATGATTAAGAGGGTGACTGCTTCTGTGCAGTGCATCTAGATGTTGTGTTATGTTTATGTCTGACTCAGTCGTGGTCTTTCTGTGGGCAGTGTGGTGTCAGAGTGATGGACACATCGTGGGTGAAGGGCAAAAGTACCTCTACGCTGTCCCGCAAATCCTCGTCCACGCCTCCCAGCGCACAACCGCCCGGCTCTCCTGCGGACACCCTGATCTCCTGAACAGCCCGGTGAGCTGGCCACATCTCCAATCCCCACCCCCCTCCTGGAGACAGGGGCAGGTAAAAAAAACAACACGTGATCCTCCACCTGTTTTCCATTGACATTTCAATGTACTGTATATGCATTTCACAGTAGAATTAACGTGTGACATCATTGTTTTCCATTCAGCGATTAACTCTCTTGCTTTCCCTGCATTTGTGTATTAATGACATTTCCTCTGCTTTTTCATGCTTTCCTCGTTCAACTTTCCATTTTATTTTTGAATCGCTGAGTCTATATAAATAGAAGTCCTTTCTTTTTTCTTGCAGTCAGTATGACCATGTACACACTGCAGTTGAAGACAATATTGCCAACCCTCCATCCTTTTCTGTAGACAGAGTTCAGTTGTTTTGATATCTGCGTTCTGCAACTGAATTTATCACATATACATTTTATCTGCGCTGTGTGTTCAGAACCAAACTCAAGAACTAGTTATTGTAATGTACAGTAATTAAGGCAACACAATACAGGGAAAAAAAACATTTTGTTTGTTTGTTGAGTGCACTGCCTAAAAACTTGGTTAAAGTGTATTTTTTCCTGTCTGTCGACAGTATTTTCTAATTTATGGAGAAATGGTGTGGACACACAAAACATAATTTTGTGGACATATTGGAGATATAATGATGATAATTTTGGTTCTGAAATATTAACTAGATAATGCTTCTTTTGTATATTTAAGCAAAGCATTTAAGCAAAAAAAAATAAGTGTAATACAGTAATGTTGTCTTCATGTACTGTGATTGATCAAGTAGGGATTTCATGGTGATATCGCTTGCACCTTATTTTACAGTATTTAACAGTGTACTTACTTAAGAAAATACTGGGTAATATAGGTGTTACTACATGTGTAAGGCTGAATCCCAATTCACCCCTTGGCCCTACCCCTTGTTTTCGAGTGTACCCCTTGGCCCTTAAAACGGAGTTATAAGGGCCAAGGGGTTATATTCCCCTACGAAATGGAACAACCCTTCATGAACCCGATACGTCATCAGTCGTCAACGATGGCTCTGCCGTTACAGAGTTTTTACAGGATTTCTCCATGACAACAACTGACAATCAGCGCAGCTGCTCTTAACTTTGAATAAACATGATGATTATAACATCCCTTCCTCCCTGAAATGTATGTCTTTTCTGATCAGAAAGGTAATTTATTATACAATTTCTTAATTTAAACGGCTATAGTGTTATTATAAGAGTAAATAAAGTGCGTGGTGGAATCATATGGCGCTAAATTTAAATGTTTAACCGTTTGCGATCCATCTCGCCGGTGATTTCTGATGCATTCCTGTGGAACTTTCTGGTAGCCCTCCGTTTGGAGTGTGCTTCTGAAAAATCTCCGTTTCGAGGGCTATGTAGCCCTACCCCTTCCGCCCTACCCCTCGATCTCAACAAGAATCGGGACACCCTACCCCTAGACGTGAACGCGCAAAACGGAGGGGTAGGGCTAGAGGGGTAGGGCCAAGGGGTGAATTGGGATTGAGCATAACTGTGCGTTCACACCGGACGCGATCAGCGCGCCAAATGCGCGTCAAACATCACGCACGTCAGAATCGAAACCCGTTGGTGGCCATCTTTTTTATGTTGATCGAGCATTCATCGCATTCAGCATTCATCGTATTTGCTCTGGAGAGCAGAACAGAGCGGCTTGGGCCGTATTTGTCGTTGCCGTATTTGTGTCCACCGCACCCTTCAGAGGCGAACTGTTTGGTGAGTTTCACCATTTGCTTGCTCCAGGAGCTGCGCTGGATGACGGCCACTGTCAGCGGTACTTCCGCCTGTCCTGCGCCCAGTTTGATGACCTTTGTTGTGCATTAGAACCACCAGGCATTTAGTCACAAAATAATTTATTGAAACATCCAGATCCTTCACCACATGAGCAAGCAGCAGGCTCCTGATTGGTTGACGCGGCGCGAATTGACACCAAAGTTCAGTTTTTTTTAAATTGGGAGGCAGACGCGAATTCTCGTCAAACGCGTGAATGCACAAATAGCACTTACTAAATCATTCGCTTAAAGCGCCAGACGCTCAATTCGTGCCATTTGAACAAACGAGGCGTATTTGCGTCTACCGCGCCGCACTCTACGCCTCATTCGTGCGGCAGGAATTTTTTACACGAGTAATGCATCTTTGCATTGACTTAACATTGAAATCATTCGCGCCTGACTCGCTATTCACATCCGGTGTGAACGCACCATAAAAGGTTAGATTTAGAAGTATTTTCAGTGTTAGTACGTAGCTATTACTAGGGTTGGGTATCATTTGAATTTGAACGATTCTGATTCCAATTCCTTGTTTCAATTCCGGTTCCTAACGATTCTCGATTCCGAATTCTTTTAAGAGGCAGGGTCAAAAAAGTTTAGCTAACCTTGCTAACCAATGGTCTTTCTGAAGGAAATACTCCTTTCTGAAGGAAATACTCCTTCTGTCACAAATACTCCTTTTGTTACAAATGTTGCATTTTGCCGAGATTTCATTATTTTTAGAAAAGTGAAGCCACACTTTGGACCGCCGACGTAAGCTACTCATGTTGACTTCGCGCGGTTATGCCAACACTTCCGGTAGACGCTTCTTCGTTGGTGTTGTTCAGCAGTTTCTTCTTCCGGTCGACGGACTGTGAATATCGAAACTAGGAATCGAAATTTTAACTTTTGAACGATTCCGGGAAAAACTAAAAGTTAGTCCCAGTTCCAATCAATACTCGATTCTCGATACCCAACCCTAGCTATTACCCAGTTATTGCAATTACTATAAGTACATAGTATATGCTATGTTGGGGAGCAGGACTGTAAAATAAAGTGCTAACGTGAAGTCCATTAGTTAAAATTTTACCTTTTTCACCTGTAGTGTCTTGCCTTAAAAGCCCATGCAAAATGCGAGTCTCTCTTCACCTGGTGCGGGGCAAGAAGTGTATTTTGTTCACACCCAAAACAATAATTTAGAGCGAAATCACTTCTGGATTTGAACGTGGATGTCACTTTTGCAGTGTGTACAGGCCTATATACTGTATATTTATCATTTAGTGAGGTTAAAATGTCACAGTTTGGATTATTTATCTCATGAATGTAAGACATTCTTGCTGTGGCTTCCCATTCAGTTAATTTCACTAAAACTCAACCCATAAGCCCATATGTAAATCATACATTAATGAAGTGAAGGTCACGCCATGGTTCAGTCATTGCATTTAGGGTTTGCGATGGCTGATGATTTGACTGGCTTACCTCCCCTCCTCTGACACTCTTTCAGGCAATGAAAGGGTTTTTGTGTCTGTGTTTAACTGCTCTGGGTTTTCAGCGCATTTGGAGACCTTGGTTTAAGCGCTAGCCCTAGATAGATTATTGCATATATTGACCAAACTCTCTCTGATGTTTGGTTGTTTTAACAGAGATTATTTTCTTTCCTTGGTGCAGTGCGCAGACACAAGGTCATTTTCAGTTTTTTTCCATTTGAATGCATTGCTGTGCTTTTCCTCCCAACGGAGATGGAAGCGTTTCCTTGCGCCTGTTTTTCGTTGCTAAGCTTTGCTGTTTGCTAAACCTGTTGCTCATTGCCGTGCGCTGAACTGGCTAAATGCTCATACCAGCTTGAGACAAACATGCGGACCAAAGGATCCTGAGAATGTGATCAGTATTGTATAACGCCAGCGAGCCACAGCTGGAGCTCAACATCCATCCGTGTGCAGTTGATCAGAGCTCTCTCTCCTGTGTTTGCTCTTTATTGTTTCCAATATCTGCAGCTCAGACGACGTGTCGCCCAATCGGCCGGATTCCTCACATGTCTATGCGTCCCACGTGGAGGAGCGGCCACCCCTCCCTACCCTTCCTCGTCCTCCCACCACTTCTACCCCAAACCCCCTCCCTGCGCTCGGCCCGTGGCCCCCGGTCCCGAGTCGCAGCCTCCCAGCTCCCCGCCTCCACCCCTGCGCTGGACCGGCTTCGGCCCACCCTTGCCCCTGCCCCTGCCCCAGCCACCCCCTTCCTCCTCTTCCTCCTCCTCCTCCTCCTCACTCGATATCAACTCCAACCCCAAGCCTAGCTGCCTGCACTTTCCCAAACACGGCCCAGTGTGTGACGCCCCGCATGCCGCTCCGCCTGACGCCAATGCCTCGCCCCTCTACCTTAAAAACCCTCTCGTGCTGACCCGCCACGACGTGTCCCTCGGAAACCCCCCTAGCCTCCCCTCCTCCGCCCCCCCGCCGTGGGCCGCCTGTCCATGTGCCCGCGACAGAGGACCCCCCAGGCTGACTAGGTAAATACCACCTGCCTGCGGCCACCCTGCCTTCGCAAAACACTGTGACGTCCACCAGGGCTCCCCACAATGTCTGAGCGCTCCATACTGGCTCCCTCTTTCCATCCCGTTTATTATTTTTATTTTTATTTTTTTTTTTTACTTTCTTTGTGATGTTATTGCTTTTTCAGCCTCATCACATAGATTTTGTAACATTGTCATTGTCCAGGGAGGTTGCCTAGCAACCGATGATGTCACTGGCCTTTAGCGAAAGTGTATCCTTCAAATAGAAATCAGTGTTATTGTAGTATCACATGTTTGTTTTTATATATTATAATGTTTTGAATCAGTTTTTTTATTTTGCATTCTCATTTTAATTTTGGTTGTGGTTAACTAATGGTTTTAGTAATTTTGTTGTCAATTTTTGTTGTTGTTTTTTCTTCTTCTTCTAGAATGTCTATAGATTTTATATTAATATTTTGAATCAGTTTTTATTTTTGTATTTTCCATTTTCATTTTAGTATATATTTCAGTAGTTTTGTTGTTTGTCATTTTTAGTAGTTTTTAATCGTTTTTTTTCTTTTTTCTGTTGTCGTTTTAAAAGTTTATTTGGTAATTTTTATGATTTTTTCATCTTTAGTTGCTTGTTTTTTTTAAAATATATATCTATCAAGGTTTTATTGATTTTAAATTCAATTTTAGTTTATTTAGTTATCATTACTGCTGTCAAATCAATAAGTCGTAATGAATCTAAAATAAAACATTGTGTATATGTGTGTATATATAAAGTATATATATATATATATATATACACACATACATTTTATTGTAGATTCATATATATATGTGTGTGTGTGTGTACGTGTGTGTGTGTGTGTGTGTGTATGTATGTATGTATGCATATATGTATGTATATATATATATATATATATATATATATATATAGTGTATATGTATATATATATATATATATATATATATATATATATATATATATATATATATATATATATATATATATATATATATATTTACACACACGTGCACATATAATATATTTAATGCATTAATCATGATTAATTGATTTGAGACCTACTAATAATAACTAATTAACTGATAAATATATATATGAATAAGTCGCGATGAATCTAATATATAAGTTTGTGTATGTATGTATATATATATATATATATATATATATATATAATTTCTTATAACATTATTTTTGTTTGTTTTTACTTTAACTTAACCCTATTAAATTAAAATGAGAAATGTTTAAGCTTTTTTATTATTTTATTTCAGTTGGTTGGTTTTAGTTTTAGTGTCAGTTTTATTGAACTATAATTACCCTGCTAGAAATAAGTACATGATGGAGCGGCACATGGTGAAATGGATGCTTATGAATGTATTGATTGAGTCATGAGGTCTGTTTGCTCATTGGGATAGTCATACTAGATGTGCAAGTACATAAACACCAGCGTCTCTGTTCCAAACCCTAATGAGCTCCCCACCTAAGCTCTTTTAGTCATCATAGGCGCTCTCGCAACATAAAGACTCTTTCAAACAATGGGAAACTGATTTATTCTGCCTTATAAGATAGTGTTGGAAAATAGAAATGAAATCAATTGCAATGAACTCTTGCAATTGTAAAGGCACTTACATTTACTCAGTACTGAGACGTTCCATTGAAGTAAAATCCAATATTTTTTATGTGTCATTGAGTTTTTAGCTTATAATTATGGTAATATGTGAAGCTATAGAGCTCTGCAGTGATTGGTTAACTTTAGGCCAACCTGAAAGTTATCATCACCCTGGTTCCCTCAACAAAAAGACAGGATTTTCCCATTGGGTTTTGGATCGTTGCAGAAAACAAAAGTTTATCATTCTTACACATTTTGTTCACACTGTAAAAAAAAATATATGATCTATAAGTTTTGACAACATGTGTTTTTACATTGCGATAACTCACTAGACTTTTTGGAACAAAGCAATAGGCACTTAAAAATGGCCACTTAAAATGTAATCATTTGAGCAAGACTTCAGTCTTCCCTGCAGCGTAGCCATCTGAATTTGCACTGGAAAAATGAAACAACGCTTACCAAATCACATTAGAATTAAACGTTTCAGGGCAATGTAGGGCACCAATTTAATTGAGGTGGGAATTGTGTATATGAATGCTCTTTTTTTGAACCATCAGTGTCCCAAGTAGTTTGAAGGGTTGCATGAATGTCAATGCAATAACAAGAATTCCCATTGCTTTCTGCACATACAGACTCCATCAATGCAATAAAGATCAATCTAAGATCTTTATTAGGAGTGCTTAGCATCAAAATGGACAGTATTTGCCATTGTACTACTGATGTTGACTGTGTATTGCAATGGTACAAGTCCACCCCATATACCCTCGTGAGCCTTTATTCAACAGTCGCAGGGAAAGGGAACTGTAGAGATTGAGTCATATAGATGTGACAGATTTATTTCAAAATAGTCCGAGGTGTTCTCTGCATGTCTGCACGGATATATGTGGACGACTTGTGTCCATGTGTGCATATAGATCAATCTTCCCCTGTGTTTTTATAGAGAGGCGCCTGAATAGAGCTGTCAGAGTGAAAAACAAGCTCAGTCATATTAGACACATGCAGTGTGTGTGTGTGTGTGTGTTTGCTGGGCAAGGACACTCAATCCCCCTCCTGCTGATGTGGATGAGAAACCCGGTGTAAATCCACTGTAACGTCTTTGAAAAAAAAAAAGTAAAAGTCACACTAACATGAAAGCTGATTTTAGTTGTGGATGTTTAAAAATATCCTTCATGTTATCAGAGAATTTACAGTTGCAACAAAACTATATATATATATATACACACACACACACACACACACATATATATATATATATATATATATATATATATATATATATATATATATATATATATACACTCACCGGCCACTTTATTAGGTACCCCATGCTAGTAACGGGTTGGACCCCCATTTGCCTTCAGAACTGCTTCAATTCTTCGTGGCATAGATTCAACAAGGTGCTGGAAGCATTCCTCAGGGAGTTTGGTCCATATTGACATGATGGCATCACACAGTTGCCGCAGATTTGTCGGCTGCACATCCATGATGCGAATCTCCCGTTCCACCACATCCCAAAGATGCTCTATTGGATTGAGATCTGGTGACTGTGGAGGCCATTTGAGTACAGCGAACTCATTGTCATGTTCAAGAAACCAGTCTGAGATGATTCCAGCTTTATGACATGGCGCATTATCCTGCTGAAAGTCAGTCATCAGAAGTTGGGTACATTGTGGTCATAAAGGGATGGACATGGTCAAGCAACAATACTCAGGTAGGCTGTGGCGTTGCAACGATGCTCAATCGGTACCAAGGGGCCCAAAGAGTGCCAAGAAAATATTCCCCACACCATGACACCACCACCACCAGCCTGAACCGTTGATACAAGGCAGGATGGATCCATGCTTTCATGTTGTAGACGCCAAATTCTGACCCTACCATCCGAATGTCGCAGCAGAAATCGAACTCATCAGACCAGGCAACGTGTTTCCCAATCTTTCTATTGTCCAATTTCGAATGAGCTTGTGCAAATTGTAGCCTCAGTTTCTGTTCTTAGCCTGAAAGGAGTGGCACCCGGTGTGGTCTTCTGATACTGTAGCCCATCTGCCCTCAAAGTTTTCGACGCACTGTGCGTTCAGAGATGCTCTTCTGCCCACCTTGGTTGTGACGGGTGGTTATTTGAGTCACTGTTGCCCTTCTACTATCGAGCTCGAACCAGTCTGGCAATTCTCCTCTGACCTCTGGCATCAACAAGGCATTTCCGCCCACAGAACTGCCGCTCACTGGATGTTTTTTCTTTTTCGGACCATTCTCTGTAGACCCTAGAGATGGTTGTGCTCTGAAAATCCCAGTAGATTAGCAGTTTCTGAAATACTCAGACCAGCCCTTCTTGGCACCAACAATCATGCCACGTTCAAAGTCACTCAAATCACCTTTCTTCCCCATACTGATGCTAGACTTTGAACTGCAGAGATTGTCTTGACCATGTGCATGCCTAAATGCACTGAGTGGCCGCCATGTGATTGGCTGTTAGAAATTAAGTGTTACGAGCAGTTGGACAGGTGTACTATAAGCCATGTCGGTGAGTGTATATATACTATATATTTTATAATATATATATATATATATATATATATATATATATATATATATATATAATGTATATATAGATATATATACATTTTTTGCTTGTTTTTTCCACAGAAGAAAAAACAAAAATAAGAAATAAAAAAAGATAATTGTCACATTTTTTATCTCAAGGCTCTGACTTCTCACAACTGCAAGTTTATATAAATAAAGGTTTGCTAGTAATAAACTCGCAATGCAAGGAATAAATTGCGTGATATAAACTCGGTTATAAAGCCATATTGTAAGATATAAACTCACAATTGTGAGAAATAAAGTCAGGAATTGTGGCAGTTTTTAATTTTTTTATTCTCTGGCAGAAATAAGCATCCATATTTAGCTCATCTGGTTAAGCATGGTGCCAGAAACATGGGTTCGATTCCCAGATCAATTATACCAATGCGTTGTCAAGGTCTTTTCGAACACAATCAAAACCGGCAGCATGTTGTTTAGCACTTTAGTTTTGATGATTGGGGACATGAGGGGTCCTTGTCATTTATGATATGTGCAGACTGATGGCAGGCAGTCATGTTTGTCTCTCTCTCAGCACTCTGAAGAGCAAGGAGCTCTCTCCTGTGATTGGCCACAAGGCTTTGCAGGCGGCAGGAGCTACAGTGCCCCCTGTCAGCGGTCAGCAGAGCAACAGCCAGTCTCCCCACTCGGCCGAGCACAGTCCTCACACCTTACGCAATGGTTCGTCCCTGTGGGGTTCCTCTTTAATGCTTTATTAATTTCAATTAAAGATAAAATCCTCTTTAAAATTGGTATGACAGCTGACTTGGGTGATCAGTGTATACACGTCTTCATTGATTTATGCTGCGTTCACGTGCTATGGTAATTATAGTAAATGCCAAAACACCCCAACATGTGGTATTTTCCAATATTTTGATGCATGAGTTGCCGAGATGAGATAACCTTTGACCTTTTCGAAATGGCTGAGAGCAACATGAGAGTCGTGAATGGTAAAAAATTGTACTATTCATGATCTAGAAAATGGAGTTTTGATTAGTCATCTTCTTGCTGTAGCAGATGACTTAAGCAATCTAAAATAGTTTTAGCTAAATAACAGGTCTGGATCTCCATTATTTTACCACCCTACGACAACAAAAGCACTTGAATGCAACACACTGGTAAATACCAGTTCACAAGTGGAAAATATCATATTTTCCATAGCACATGAATGCACCATAAGTCACATTTGTCCTTAAGTTAAGGTTAGTTCACTGCAAATGACTGATAAATTTGTTTCCCAGTACTAATAAACTACCGGTTAAAAGTTTAGGGTCGGTAAGATTTTTTATGTTTTTAAAAGAAGTCTCTTCTGCTCACCAAGGCTGCAATTTTTTGATAAAAAATACACAAAAACACAGTAATATTGTAAAATATTATGACAATTTAAAACAACTTTTTTATGTTAATATATATTAAAATGTAATTTATTCCTCTGAAAAAAGCTGAATTTTCAGCATCATTACTCCAGTCTTCAGTGTCACATGATCCTTCACAAATCACTCTAATATGATGATTTTATGCTCCAAAAACATGTATGATTATTATCCATGTTGAAAACAGTTTTTTACATTTTTATTTCAGGATTCTTTGATGAATAGAAAGTTCAAAAGAACAGCTTTTATCTGAAATTGAAAAGCTTTTGTTACATTAAACACTACCCTTTAAAAAGTTTGGGGTCAGTAAGAATTTGTATTTTATTTTTGGGGGAAAGAAATAAGAAATCAATACTTCTATTCATCTAAGGATGAGTTACATTGATCAAAAGTTACAGTAAAGACATTTATAATGTTAGAAAAGATTCTAATTAAATAAATGCTGTTCTTTGAACTTTCTATTCATCAAAGAATCCTGAAATAAAAATGTAAAAAACTGTTTTCAACATGGATAATAATCATACATGTTTTTGGAGCATAAAATCATCATATTAGAGTGATTTGTGAAGGATCATGTGACACTGAAGACTGGAGTAATAATGCTGAAAATTCAGCTTTTTTCAGAAGAATAAATTACATTTTAAATATATTAACATAAAAAAGTCATTTTAAATTGTCATAATATTTCACAATATTACTGTGTTTTTGTGTATTTTTATCAAAAAAATTTGCAGTCTTGGTGAGCAGAAGAGACTTCTTTTAAAAACATAAAAATCTTACCGACCCGAAACCTTTGAACCTGTAGTGTATATATATATAAAAAAATCCTAAATCAAGATTAATTTACTTGACAAGGAAAATTACTTTAGATTATTAAAGTTAAAAAAATATATATATATATATATAATATTAATTTAATTTAATTAATTAAAAAACAGACTTAAATGCGAGAAAAATAATGAGCAAGAAAACAAATGTTTTTTCATGTGTTGCAAGTACCCCAAAACTTGATGATATTTATTTATTATTTTTAAAATACTTCTAACTATAAAGTATTGATCAAATATAATATAAAATATATATTTTTTAAATTATTAAATTAATGATTAAGATGTGTACACACCTGCATCAAAGGTGAAAGGAAAATGCTATTCGTTTTATTTGAAAATTACATCATGACATTTTTAAATTAAATTCAGTTCACATTTATTTGTATAGCGCTTTCATAATACACATCGTTTCAAAGAAGCTTTGCATAAAATTACACAGTACAATTTAGAGTGATCTGTTATCAGAGAGTTATGTATTTCAGAAATAGCTAAAAATGTATTTAAATTGTAATCATTTAAAGGTCCCGTTCTTCGCAATTCTATTTTTCAAACTTTAGTTAGTGTGTTATGTTGCTGTTAGAGCATAAATAATAATACCTGTAAAATTATAGCTCAAAGTTCCATGCCTAGTGAGATATTTTTATTTAACAGAAGTCCCCTTTCAAAGCATACAGCGAACGCCCTGTTTGGACTACATCCCTCTAGTTCCTTTTTTAATGATGTAACTAGAACAGTTTTTTGACTAGACTCTGCCCAGAGGAATACACAAAAAAGGGGGCGTGGTCTTGTTGCGCTCCCACGAGAAGAAGCACTTCAGATGCGCATGCATCTCTAATTTATGGTAAGAGGCGTGACCTTTCCGGGCAGCGTGCGATAAGCTGCTGTCCAATCACAACACAGGAACCGCTGGCACAATCAGAACTTTCTGAAGGAGGGACTTCATAGAACAAGGAAGTCATTGAGCCGTTTTTTGGACCGTGAAAACAGCCGTATACAGATAAGTAAATTGTGTGAAAAATACTGTTTTTTTACACGCAAAACATGAGCATGTTATATTGCACACTGTAAACACAATCAAAGCTTCAGAAAAGCATGAAGAACTGGACCTTTAAGGCAGAAACAATGAGCTCATTGAAGTAATGAATTCTTGTAGTAATGAGTCAAATTCCCAAGACGCATTGCACATAATTCACGCTTCACCCAAAACAGATGTTAATACCAGGTTTAAACAGGGTCGTGGTATAAAAGCTACTTGCATGCATATTGATTTTGTCTTCTATCTCTCCCTACAGCGTCTAAGAAACTGGCCCCTGTGCCGCCCAAGATTCCCTACTGCCAGTCGGGGGATGATCAGACCAATCCACAGGTCAGCCGTCTCCGGTTAGCCTGTCCCCCACTCCCCCAAGTACCCCTTCCCCGTACGGTTTGGGCTGTCCCACTGGACACGCGCCCGCCTCTTCCCCTGGCCAGACCCCATTAGGGGGACCCCATTCGTTGTCCTCGCCGCCCTCTCTGACTGGTACCGCTCACAAAGTCCCGGCCCACCCCAAAGCCCAGGCAGAGACCCAGCCTTCCCCTCCCCAGCCACCCACCGTCCCTCCTACGGTCCCCCAGCCCCTGGAGCAGGGTCTACTCTGACGGATTGTCCCCTGAGAGAGCATGTCCACAGGTAAACATGCCTCAGTGGCAACATCACGAGTGGGAGTCCAGCGTCCCTCTCTCAAACTGTCTGTCTCTCCGTCCTACGCAGGCGATGGACTCTAAAGAGCCAGATCCCCTATAAAATGTGAAGAGATTTGTTTGTCTTAAATATGGGGAACCCATAGATTCAGTTGTCTTTGAGATTTGGACTACGATAATTATTTTTTTAATTAATATGATTATATTTTAGCTCCTATAACTTGTGAAAAGTGGAAACAAAGGGAATTCACTCAAAACCCAGGGATGTAGCATATATATTTTACTAGAAAGTGAAGTGTGTAATTTTTGCACAACCAACACCAATGTAAAAATAATGAATTTTCCATTCAGGTTTAATACCGACCCTTCCGCCCCACCATGAACTCCAAACACCAAACTCAAACTCATGCTATTACTTGAGCAAGAAGCTGATGGACAGTGTCAGGCTCCACTTGAGTTTACACTCTTTGAAGTTGTCAACCTGGCAGACGATTCCCACAGTACAAATTAGCCATAGACATATACACTAGACCTCACCTTGGGGTTCTAAGCATGCGTCAAAACCGCCGCCATCTTGGAACAGGGGTCTTGTCATAGGAAGTAGCTAGGTAATGCTGCTATCTCTGCCTTTACTTCGAATTCATTGATGGTGGTGGACTTTTGTGCTGCGTATGATGTTCACGGATGAAATCTGATCTAGGAAAATTTTTTTTTTTTTCTGGAATCAATGATAAATACATGTCTGACCATTGGAACAAACCAAAAAAACAAGATAAATCGCATTCATGATGATTTATGGTGATTTTATTTCCGTTAGACCTGAGTCTACATTGACGCTGATGCATTAAAGTGGAGGGGCTCCCCTGTTCCAAGATGGCGGCTCTATTTAACGCATTAATTCCAATGAACTGCCGTAGCCAAGGTGACGTCTAGTGTATATGTCTATGCAAATTAGCAAGCACAGCTGAAAATCATCCACTCCAATTTAATTGGCTAGCTTTACTTTCAGAGTCACTACTTTCACTCAAAGTCACTTTTACACCTTTTCCACCAAAGCATTTTGAGAGCCGGTTCAGTGTTGGTGCCTTTCTCGCGAACCAGTTCTTTGCGTTTCGAACTGCCAAAGAACCAGTTCTCGGCCAGGAAAAGTTGGTTCCAACGTGGCACCAACTCTTTTCTGGACTAGAACCAGAGAACCGTTCTTTTACCATGTGCCAACCTTAAGTCGAGGGCTGGGAACACGAAACAGGAAAGGTTGCAACTGCCATTGCTAAAAACACTAGTAGAAAGACAGTCTGACCCAAATATTGGATCGCAAAGCCAAGAGAAACAGTTGCAGAAAGACGATCTAGTCCGCCATTGTAATTGTTATGCTTAAAGGTGGAATACCTAAGATTTTTGCATTAAAATATCCCAAAATCACAAGGCCAGTGTTATATATTTAGTTAAGATGATAACTTACAATATTCCAAATGTTTCAAACAATGTTTAAATTGCGAGAAAATTGAGATTTTAACCAAGGAAACGGGGCGTGTGAGCTGGGGTGAGCTGGGAGTTGCGAGTCAATCCCGTCATATTCGCGTTACCTTGGTTTCCGCTTGTACTACGTGTAGTCCGGAAGTTGTAGTTGTGCGTTACCGTCTATCAAGCAACAAACGGCAGCTTGTTTCGCACATTTGTTATGGAATGGTGCACAATTATTCTTTTCAATTATTCTCGGAATGTGAACTGTTGGCTGTAAGGGGGTCGCACATCGGACAGAAGAGCCGTGCCACGTCTAGGACAAAGTCCAGTATCGCACACCGGACGCGGCACTTTCTCATCAGTGTATGGCCAGCAATATTGTTATTTTTAATGACATGAAAGGAAGATAATGTCTGTTCTATGTTATGGTTGTACTGTACAATTATATACAATCGTTGCTGAGTCTGCAGTCTGAAAACTTCACCTCAGAGCGTTGAGAATCTCACCTGAAATTGAGAATCTCACCTGAAAAATCTAATAACATCAGCAATAGTCATTCAAGCAGCTGATTTCTGTAAATGAATGCAAAACTAAATGCATATTTAAGCATAGGGCAAAGTCAGGATCCATTAGCAACGATTTCACTTCAAGGTAAATCAAACTTTACCTCATCCATGACAACTAATTTTCGAATTCCCGTCTGACTGATTTATCCACGGTGGAGTTGAAAACAACAGTTCCCATCATTCCGCGTTCCTCCACGTCGTCATCAAGCAAAGCCGTTGTTGTTGTTTTGAATGTAGCGCCCACTAGTGGCATGCAATCTTAGGTATTGCAGCTTTAAAGTTGTCGCAAGCGTTTCAGGGAAAGCTAAGATGTATGGTGACGTACACAGTGAAGTAATGACGTCATCCGTTGGGCTCTCTAGTCAGTGGAAAACAAACAGGTTCTGAGAAGGGGTTACAAGTTGAACCAACTTTGAACCAGCACCAGTTACGAATCAGTACTTCTTTGGTGGAAAAGGGGTCATTTAAGATTTAATTAAATGTAATTTTAGAGTTGTTCAGTGAATTTTTGCGTGTGAAATCCAGTCACAGAATAACATGTGAGGGTAGAAGATTTCCCCATGCAGATTTTGCAAGCGTTTTCTGGAAATACTAACTGTTTGGTGAATTTCCGTGAGCTGAATCTAATAATTTCAGTGGGAATTCTCGTCTTTATGGCGAATGTCTGAGAAAACGTAGAAGGAAAAATTACACACTTCACCTTCAGTACGAGCCCTACTTGTTTTCTCAGCTTCAGTGTGCGACTGTTCTTCCAGAAATAAGGCTCTGTGGTCTTTGTATCATTCTAGTGGCCTGCTGTATGGCACTGATTGTATGTTCTATCATGTTGAGGCGTGTCTGTCAGTCATTCTCCTGAGCACTGATTGATGTATGACTCTTTTATCCCCTGTCATCGTTGTGCACCTTGCAGCTGTGTGAGGCCAGGGACTAAGTGTGGGCTGAGTGTGAGGGGGACATTTAGGGTAAGCCAGAACCTGCTGTGCTCGTGCCATAGCCTCATCTCACACCATCTGGCCTGGTGCTGTGGCTGAATCTGGGGCCTACCGCAGCCTTGCTCTCTGTCTCATACCGTAACACTTCCTTCTCCAGCACTGTCATTCTTTCCAAGTCGCGGGACTGCTTCTGGCTTCTTCATTCTGTCAGTGTAGTCTGTGCATGGTGTGAGACTGGTCTGTGCATGGCTTATGGCCTTACTTTCCTGAGCAAAACCACATATTTGCCAACGTCATGGCTTATGAAGCTCATTTCAACACCTCTGGCCCCAACGTGATCCATTCCCCGTCCTAATATCCTCACCACTGTATCGGTGGACATTGGTAAACACCCAACCAAACTCTTTTTGAGTCGGAGTCCATCACAGGGTGGCAGTCCCCCCCTCCCACACACACACAGTCATGACTACGCCATCCGCGTCCATCTCATGCTTACACAGGGGAGGTCATCACAATCAATATACAGTCCACACCAATCCACATAGTCCACTGATAATGTTCTTGGGTGTTCCCACATCTTCAATTTGCTCTCTTATCTTGTTGTCTATCTGTGGAGTATTTTAGTCATTGTGGTCAGTGTTGGAGGCAGCGCTTACAAGTAACGTGTGTAACAGGTAACATTTGTTACAGGTAATGTGCGTTACAGGTAACATATTATGTAATCAAATTTGTGCCAGGTTTCTTTAATTTACGCGTAAGATATTTTTTCAAACACGTAACAGATAAATGGCACATACCGGTATTATGTAACAAGTTACGCAACTTTTCGGCTTATTTTCCGATACAATTGGAAATATTACAAAGAACATAAAAGAATCTTTACACTGTCAAATTAAGGCTCCAAATCGTGTGCATTGGCGGATAAAAGGCATAGTAAAGCCACTCTATAATCTGTAACATGTTAGCCTGGGTTTCCCCATTCTGCCATGTCGCAGCTGCGAATTTTATTCTATTTTCTATCGATTTTATGGATATCTATTGAACCAAATTTCCCCTGAAATAGGGAGCCAATCACAGGGAGGGAGCAAAGGCGCATTTGATAGATGTACAGGCGCATTTGATAAACATTCGTAGCACCCAATAATACGGCTCTGGGCATTCTTAAACCACGCCTCAAATACGAGAAAATTAACATGTGGTTTCCAGACCACGTTTCATTCTCAATGATACGTGGTCTGGCGTTCACGTTGAGTGTTACAAATGAGAGACAAATGTGTTATGCATTGTTTCCAAAAACATATTAATGCAGTCATTGTGTGACATGTTTCATGCTATATTTGTTGTTGCAGGAAAATTATGTCAGGGGACAAATACTTTTTCACAGCTAAAAAAAATACCTCAGAATTTAAACAAACCTCTGCAAGCCCAAGCAGGAAACCACAGTTATAGATGGCGAAACAAAATAACACAAAATATCATGTTATTTATCTGTTAAATGTGGCAATGTAACTGGATTAGCTACTTTTTAGGAGCATAGTAAATGTAACACGTTAGGGGCCATTCACACAGTACTCGCTTTGCCATTCCACTGTGCTGCTTTTTCATTGTTTTTCAACTGAAACGCTTCCAGACAGACGTGTTGCCGCCATGTCTTTTGCAGCATCTCGCGCATAACACGGCTTTCTAGAAAGGCGGCACTTCAAATTAAAAGTAGGTAAAATTTTTTATTGTAAAAGCGTCTATAGACCTTGCGCTTTTTTCATTCCACTAGGGTCTCACGTCGTTAACAGCAAAAACGCGTTCTGTAGTGATCCGGCCCTTACTTTTTAAAATTACATTCCCCAGCACTGATTGTGGTGAACTGCTGATTCGGTTATTTTTACTTCTGAAAAACTACGAAAAGCTTTATGTATTACTTTATATTTTTATGAGCATAGCAGAGATTGAAGCAGAGGAGCAAGCACTACAGGCTTCATATATGAAACCAAACCTATTTCACCTTCCTTCCCAATGGCTCGGTGTGACAGAAAGAATCCCTGTGTAGAAAGCCAGGAAACAGTCCTGATGTGCCCCTCTCCTGCTGCAACACACATTCAACACCCTTCGCTGACTTCGCCTCTAACAGTGGCCTTGGAACTGAAATTACTTTTTGCTTTTCTCTCTCCTTGTGTTTTTTCAACATCCTCATCATCGCCTTTCCATCGTTGCTCTCTGTTTTACTGTAAATGTGTCTTGTCACTTCACTTTTGTGGCCATTGCTCTCATTTCCCATGATCCTGTAGCAGATTACTTCAGTTTGGATATTCCCTCCATCAATGTCAATCTGGATAGCCTGTTGGACGAGTTCAGGGTGGGACCATGTCGGAGCTCCCTTGCTGCGGTCAGCTCTCCGGAGGGGGAGTCCGTGTCTGAGGAGGAGGGCCAAAGCACCAACGCTCTGACCCCTGAGCCCACCAGGCAAATTCGCCCAGAACTTGCCATCTTCTGCCGAGGCCCAACTGGAACCCCATCTTGGCCAAACCCTGAGTCATGGATACTAGACTGAGAAGACGCTGAACCACACAACAGGTGCCATAAAAAGCAACAAAATGGATTTTGTTCAAATTGCCATTGGGGGAACCTGGAGTTTTGTGTTACATTACTTCTTTCTCTCTGAACGATTCTGTCTGTTTCGTTTTGTTGTTGGTTTTTTTGTTTTTGATTTTGATTTTTTTGTTTCTGCCTTATCAGAGCTGCAATTACGATACAGTGCACATAGTGGGCAGTCTGCAGACTTTAAAGGAACCTCGTAAACTTTATCTTGCTGAAGGCTTGAACTGAGACCCACTCTCACAGTATGAGAGTGGGACATCGTTGTGTTCCCTACAGGGTCTATGCCATGCTCTTAATGGGTCACTTGGCATATAGCATGTTTAAGTCTAATTTTGCAATACTGAGTACTTTCTTTCTTTCTTTCTTTCTTTCTTTCTTTCTTTCTTTCTTTCTTTCTTTCTTTCTTTCTTTCTTTCCAAATCTAAACTATACACTACTTTAGCAATCCAATCCAATTGGCCTTTCGTGAAGCCTCACCTTAAAGTATTACTGATACTCTCTGGCCTTAGCAAGTAGTAAATTAAGGATTCGAAGGGTACAACTAATGGGCCATAATTGTGTGATTACGGCACATCTTTAATTGGCTCGGTAAAGATGTTTTTGTTTGTTTTTTGGTCCCTATACCCTTCATTCCTATCTTCTAGAGTCTATCTTCTAGTTTGTTTTGGATGAACTAGAGTGGACACAGAAATTTGGCGATGGGTCCTGTCTCGATTTTTTTTTTTTTTTTTTTTTACTCTTTTAGAATTCGCTTCTGACCGCTTCAGAGTGGCTGTCTATGGGCATGCACAAACATGTCCTTAAAACAACCCTTAACCTTTGTTTTCAAGACAGTGTTTAGTGGTGTTCGTTGATGATTAAAAACAAAGAAAACCAATATATTGGCGCATTGTATGATTTCAATCCATGTTATTTGCTATGTTGGAACTATTTTTTCAGATACCTCACAACTGCGTATAAATTATATTATCTCGATATATGAATCTGAAGCGTTAGCACACTCGAGACCACTGGCGACATGATGGCGACAACCACTTAGCCGTACAAGGACTCTGTACAGAACACAGTGTCTCAGCGCATAGACCTTCTGAGAGACGGATTATCCTGATTATCCATATTTGACCCAAAATAGTTTTTTTTTTTAGAGTGAAATTGACAGAAACTGTATTTCGCTGACGTTACTTATTTTGGAATATAAACAAACACCACTAACCACTCGGTTAGTTGCACAGTTTTGAAAACGAAGGTTAAGGGTTGTTTTAAGGACATGTTTGTGCATGCCCAAGCGGTCAGAGGCAATTCTAAAAGAGACGAGACAGGACCCATCGTCAAAATTTCTGTGTCCACCACTCTAGTTCATCCAAAACAAGCTAGAAGATAAATACTGCAATTATCCATTACAATTTTTTAAATGGAAGTTTACGAAAAAATCAAAGATTACAATAAACTCTTGTTGACGGGGCACTTCAAACAGTGATAAAAGATACCCACACGGTGTAGGAAAAAAGTTGCTGCCTTAAATTTAAGTACAATCAACTTGAATGTTTAAGTCATTTCAACTTAAATTACATTAATTATATGATCAATACGTTGTTTTTAGATTGCTTTAACTCAAAATTTTGAACTTATTTGTATAAGCGAGTACAGAGTCAGTTTAATGACATTTAAATTGAAATGACTTAAACATCCAAGTTGATTGTACTAAAAATTTAAGGTAGCAACTTTCTTTTCAGTGTGGGGATTTAGTAAAGATTGTCAGAGTGAGTAATAGAAACTGAGGTAAGGAGCTTGGCGGAGGGTCAATTGAGTTAATATGTTGTGCGTTTATCTGTGCTACAACATTATCCAGAATCGCACATAATGTAATAGCAACACAGTGACTGCTGCATCAAAGTGTATTTTCTTAAAGACTCGATTAATAAAATGAAGTGTCTGAAAACAAGGTAGGAAATCCAGGGTTCCCACAGTCATGAAAAATATCAGGGAATTTTATTTGTGTCATGGGAAAAGAATAACATTTTTAAAATTCCTTTTTTTCTGTATATGCTCATTATACTTATTTCCTGTTTGCGAAGTCAATTCCAAAATCCTTATCATGGAAACTGGAACAACTGTTCATGGAAATTCTTTGGTCAGAAGGTGTGGGAACCCTGGAAATATTGATTCCTCACCCTTTACCCACAAAACAGAAACAGCACTTGTGCTAAAATGGGTCACTACGAACACGTCTTCTTGCAAATATGTTTCTCATTATCAGGACATCAGGCAGCCAATACTGAAATCAACCATTGCATTTTCTGTTGTGTTTCCGCACCCATATGCCCTCCAAAGTGCTTCAAATGCAGTGCCACACTATCCTTTATGTATATACCAATACTGTATATAAAGATGTATAGATAAGCGTCAACGAGAGGACAAATGTAAAGGCAAATATGAGTTATATATTCATAAATGTGACATGCCATATTTATCTTGTATAGAGATAACGTTCTAAGTATTATTTTGTCCCTGCACACTTTCTGTCAGGTTCACATAGCAAGTCAGTTTTTTGCACTTTTGTAAGCCATGAACTAGATGTAGAAATATGAATGCAGACTTGGCAGAAGTTTAGGTAGACTTGCTCCCGAAGAGAGATTCTATCCCTAAACCCAGTAACCGACCTCATCAATAACAGCCTTAATCAACAGCATAAATCAACAACACAATCTGAAGTCGTTGACAGATTATACTGATTATAAATCTGTTCATTCTTACTATTGTATTGCAACTGGCTGATTATATAAATAAAAATACACTGGCCCTAAATGTATTGGACACTTAAAATGTCTACAAACAAATGTTAGAACTTTTCTTATTACTTTTAATCAACTAGTGGTTTTTAGTGGATATACAATGTCAGTTCCCCCATTGGTGTCGTTCATCACATGAACTACAGTATCAACATGATCTAATGTTTGACAACCACAATGTGTCCACATACGTTTTAGGGCCACTATAGCGTATCACCCCATAAAAATCAATGGAAAGATACTGATTTATAACTTGGCAGGGATCCTTTTTGTGAAATGTCATCTCAAAGATATCAGGCCCTTATAATCCTTCAGAGTTCTCATTGCTTTCCCCAGACTTTTCCTAGTTCGGATGCCACACTGAAATGGCATCGAGTCTGGCCATTTGTTTTAATCAGTAGACGAGACTACCAGATGCTGCAATTTATCTTGTCTGAACTTTTACAACTACAAAAAAACATGCAGGACTTTATTAAGGTCAAAGAAACATTTGCTTACTTCTGTCCCATGGAAGAAAATGGGCACAACACAATCTCTGTTGCTATACGAAGGACTCTCACTTCCAACGGTGGATAGCCATGGCTTCTGTTTTTCTCTTTGAATAAGCATTGGTGTTCGTCAGGGACAAAAGGACTTTTTTTTTGCTGAAATCTGTGATATGCCTCAGTGTGTGTCTTGATGAAATATAGTCTAATGATTATTGGTGACTGAGTAATAGTTGTAGTGATTACACAATGATAATTGCAAGTGCCCTCACATTCAGTATTTATAACCTGAAGCTAACAGCGAATTTCGTGCGTACGTGAGGTTCTGTCTGTGCCGTTTCCCGCGGTGTTCTGTGAGGAGGCCGTTGTGTCTGTTTGAGTGTGCTGACTGAATGTGACTTGGAAGTGCACTAGCGTAAAGGCCCCTTATTGCAGCTGCAATAGAAGCATGGTTTATTTTCTTTATGAACATGTAAACTTTTGCTCATCTCTATCTGTTAGCAATCATTATGAATGCTAATGTTGTTGTTAATGAAGACGTGGGGAGGGTTTTATACAGTATGTACATGCATTCTCATTCCAGTTCAACACTGCATCGGTTATCAGCATCGCTTTTCTACACTGTAAAAATTAATATGCTATATTTAATCAAAAATGTATAATTACAAGCAATATTATGAATTAAACTTAACAAATTAGAATTGAGTAATATTTAATAAAATTAATTCCTTAAAAGTTAACCATTTAAAATGAGTAAAACTTACTACAACAACAACAAAAAACATAAATTGAAGTCACCATTATGTGATTGGTGTTTGTTTTAAACTTACGGTCTTCTCCTTCAGTGATTCTGCTTGTTAACATCAGGCGCTCTTCAATGTTGGCAATATAAAATAAAGAGTTCTCAATTAATCTTTCACGTCTGTCTGTTAGTGAGATATTTTTTTGTTACATTTTTTGGTGTAAACTTTACTCATTTTAAATGCTTAACTTTTAAGGAATAATTTGATTAATTATTACTCAATTCTAATTTTTTTAATTTAATTAACAATATTGCTTGCAATCTGTTGCCACAATTATATTGATTACATAAAGCATATTCATTTTTACGGTGCAAGGTGAAAAGGCACAGCTATACAGTATCTAAGGGGCTGTTTACACAACATCGTTTTTAACTAAAAACTGAAACTTTTAATGCGTTTTTGGCTGTTCATTTACACGCCAACAGAAAATGGATTTCAAAGTAAAAGTTTTTGAAAGCAATACCGCTATCGTCTCTCGTGTTCTTAAAAAACGAGAATTTGTGAAAACGGTAACGTCATTCACAGCATGCCTGTTACGCGTTCAGTCTATAGGTGTATCATATTTCTTTACAAAGTGACATTGACATCTACTGGCCTGGCATGAACAATACAGCGGTTTTAGTCGCCGATCCATGTGAATGGGGATCGTTTTGGCAATGCTGTTGTCTATACGCATAATACAAATTTTAAAAAACGCTGAACGAAAAACTTCTGTTTTTAGTACGTCTTTGTCATGTAAACGGACCCTCAATCTGATCTGTAATATGTAATAGCCATGCAACTTTTTAAAGAATCACAGCTGATGATCTGTACAAACATAATTTTAACTGATGATTTGACAGAATCTGCACATGTGAATGTCATGAAACTGGCAAGGTCATAGTTCCCCCCAAAATTAGAAGAAAACAAACAAGAAATTGTATTCCTGTAAAGAACATGAAAGCGTATTGTATCTTAAATGATTACATTAAATAGTTTTCATGATAATTAAGCACAAATTCACAACCAAATGTCATTAACGCAGTGGAAAAGAAGAAACAATCTATATTATGAAAAATGAAATATTATTTCAATTGTATTTATATCGTCAGTATGATTTGTACTTCACTGATGTAGATTTAAATAAAACAAAAATATTTGTATTGCAGTAATTTCTAATGTATTTATCATGGCAATGATGTAACGAAAAATCTTAATAGTCTTTTTTTTTTTTTTGCCTTTTGATTTTGTAGTGAAATGGCCTTAGCTTACCTGGACATGTTGTTGCTGTGAAATTCACCCAGATGCTTTTCTTTGCATTTTATGTACTGATTATGGGGGGGAAATCAGTGCAAGTAGACTTTTAAATGATAAGGTGTGTTAAATTAATATTGCGACTGTAAGCATTATCATATCGAGTCAAAATATCTTAAACCAATATGCAAAGGGTCAAACAGACTTGCTTGAATTAAAGGAAATTTATGATTCAAATTATCTTTTCAAAAGACCAACATATACAGATACTTTATACAGATACACGCATTTATTAATTTATCTGTGACATTTTCAGCACACAATTAAATGGTGAAAAGAACAGAAATGGACAAAACCCAAATCTTATAAAGGAGACAAACTGAACTAAAGATCTGATCTCTTCTCAATACATTTTGGTTGATATATTGCCCATTTACATCATCCTGTTAAAGCCAGCAAGTTGGAGTGACAGAACAGAGAATGCATTTAATTATCCCCTTTAGATAATCGTGTGTGTGTTCATTTAAATGATACCAGATAATAAAGGGACTCAGTAAGATTGAACCAGGGATATGTGAACTTTAAAGGTTGTTCAGTGCACATTTTCCAACAGTGTACAGCCCTCTCCAGCTCTGCTTTCCAAACTAATGTACAAATCTGCCTGTAAATCACCCTCCTCTGCTTAGCATATCAGTGGAAGAACACAGTGTGTACTGTGAAGCCTGCCGCAGTCCTTATCAGAATGTCAGAAATACATAGATATATATTAAACTCTACATTTGTAATAATACTTCTGGTGTAAGTGCTTTTGTGTGTTGGAAGAAGTGATGTCGATAATAACAATGTCCTGACATTATATAGGGCATGCATGCCTTATAGGATTGTAAGGGAAAAAATGAAAAGGTTGATGTAACTTTGACAAAACAGGTGTTTATCTCTATGAACTCAAACATTTCTCATCTAGCTCCAAATAATGTTAATTCTATAGTGCAACAATTGGGTTCCGGAAGTAAAAACTCCTTTCATTTTCTCCATAGGGAAATTGATTTTTTATGATAACTTACAAACCTTTAAAGACAGCTACAAGGTTGTTAAGTGACACTGTTTTATTTCATTATTTAATTATTTCATCTTAATAATGTTTAGAATATCTAATATTTTAAGAATATCTTCTCTTAAAATAATTGTTTAATAGTGGGAATTTCTGGTGAAAACTACATTACCCTAGCCTAGAAATCTAGACAGCACCTAGCAGCAGCAAAAATGATTTTGCTGCAAAGTGTGGTCTAGCAACTTTCCATTGACTTTCGAAGTGGAAAATCCAAACTCTGGTCTGGCCAATCACATCGTGTATAGAGTTGAGTGGCAGGGCTTAACACAATGACGGCAGAGTTGTGACGGTTCTGCGCCGTGATTTCCATAGGTGATTTCCCTGATACTTAAACAAACAAGATGCAGCTGGCGAACAGCGGTCTTTCGATTCCGGCTTTGGCCGTGACTCGGATGACTTGGAGTTAAGAACGTAACTTAAGTCATTCTTAAAAAGGAAGATGTGTTCAGAGTTTTGACGACCGGATAAGGCAAAAGTTTAATATATCGACGTGCTCCGCTGGAGAGAAAACCATGGGGAAAACACATGGGACTCACTCAGCCACAGCCATCATCACTCTGGTTGGTTAGCGCTATCTTATGGCGTGCAGAGGGATATTGAAAGACAACCTTTTATCCCGCCCCCGCATTGAGGTATGCCAATTGTGAGTTCCCAGACCTAACATCTTGATAGGTCTAGTTTGCCAGGCTAACATTACCCATGATGCTGTACTGAAAATTACACCAATCAGAGAGTCGCCAACACATCATCGTTAGCTCCGCCCACTCCCCGCCCATGAAGCGCTGTGAATGTGTTAATCGAGTCAATATTCCCCTAGGCTCTCCAATCAGTGTTGTAGTCGAGACCAGCTCACTCGAGTCCGAAGTCGAGAACCTAGAACCAAAGAGAGTTCGAATTCCGAAGTTGAGACCGAGACCAAAGAGAGTTGAGTCCGAAGTCTGAGACCGAGACCAAAGAGAGTTGAAATCCGAACTCAGAGACCGAAGACCAAAGAGAGTTAAGATCCAGAGTTCAGACCGAGACTAAAGACGGTCGAGTCCAGAGTAGAGACCGAGACCAAAGACGGTTTAAAGTCCAAGTCGAGAACCGAGACCAGAGAGGTTAAGATAAACTAAGGTTGGGTCTCAAACCTTAAAGATATCTTCAAGAACATGTAAAATATTTGGTGGTAACAATAAAATTGGCACCATCCTCAAACAGTAAACCAAATATACCATGGAATCATGTACACTGTAATGGTAAAAAGAAGGTCATTTTATTATAAATATGACTTACAATTATTACAATCTTTAAGTGCTCTTTCACAGAACATTAGTGCACACGAATTCTGTGTGGCTCTTATATGCAAACTGAATTTTGGATAATAAGGCAGACATTTTCAATACATAGTTGAGCTTGAGGCTCCACATCACATCTGACCTGGGTCCTGCTGCATTTGCGTGCCGCGAACATTATAGTCTCAAGTCATGCGCAGTTGTGCACAAGAAAGTCAGCAATTATTGGACGATTCAATCAAACAACAATTTAAAGAAATATTAACATACAGTAATAATCATGACATATTTTGAATGGGACTCGAAGTGAGACTCGGGAATAAGTCCGAGTCCCTAACTCCCAATATGTTCAAGTACGAGTCAATTCAGAGTCAAAATGTACAAGAGTCCATGACAAGACCAGAGTCCATTAAAATATGGACTCAGAGACCAGAGTCCGAGTCTCAAAGTGCACAACACTGTCTCCAATTACTGAAAAATTTGAATATTTAAGCATTTTTTTGTAATAAACTTAAAATACATGGTTTCTGGATATAATCTACTACTTTAAATGAATACTTTTATAATTCCCCATCGGTTTTAATTGGATGTCATTCGCAGTGCTTCATGTGACTGTAGTTCTTTTCCCTCACTTATTGTTAAGCAGCGCAGTCTCATTCCCAATTCGTCATATAACTGACGTTTTGGGACGTCTTTTGACCATTCGTCAATATACGACTTTTAGGGCCCCTCAAACGTCGGTAGATGACGTTATTGGATCCTAACTCTACCCAGACCTAAACCTAACCCTAAACCCAACTTGTGACCTAACTGACGTTAAAGGTAAAGCGTCAGTTGTATGACGACCCGGGATCGTCATCTACCGACGTTTAAGGGGGCCCTAAAAAGTCGTATATTGACGAATGGTCAATATGCGACCATATGGGTGCATGCGGGAGAACTGAGATGACGACGTTCTTCTTCGACTACTCTCTTGTTACCGGCTGCTCACCGCTTCAGGAGTATTACCGCCACCTACCGTATAAGATGACGTGCTGCATATAGCCGGAGCGCGATCGTCATCTTATACGGTAGGTGGCGGTAATACTCCTAAGCGTGAGCAGCCGTAACAAGAATACTCGAAGAAGAACGTCGTCATCTCAGTTCTTGCGCATGCGCCCATAAGGAAGTAATGGAATAGTCGAATAAAGTTGTTCAAGTTGCACAAAAAGTAGTCTTGTCGCTTGATAAACTTATAGTTGAGCCGCTGTAGGCACATGGAATATTTAAACATTTTCTTTAATGTCTTTATGGGCCGTCAAGAGCCAGTCCCTTAGGCAGTCTATGGAGGAGTGATCCAGCTCTCAGATTTAATCAAAAATATCTTTATTTGTGTTCCGAAGATGAACAAAGGTCTTACAGGGTTGGAACAACATGGGGGTGAGTAATTAAATGACTTAATTTTCATTTTTGGGTGAACTAACCCTTTAAGTTTAGTGTTTTGTTCTCCCCTCATATTTAAAAATATGAAATATTTTCCTCACACTTTAATCGAACTTTAAAACAAACATCACTTTTGGCCACTACTTCACAAAGTCTTGTATACCTTTGTCTTTTTTGCTTTCAAATACTTTTATGCTTCAAATAAACTTTTGTAATGTTGTGATTCAAAGTTCTTACTTTTTTAAACAACAAATTGATGTTTAAAACTGAGAAATCAAATCACGGCACCTAAGTCATGAAAGAAACTTCTGGGAGGAGACAGTATAAATATGTACACATGAATATTTTTAAGGGTTCAACTATGCATTGCTGCACTGGTACGTGTCACAAACACCCTCTAGAATGTGAGGTATCAGTCATGTCATCGCTAACCTGTGTTACAAGAATTTCTGGACAAGTGAGGGTGTGTAGGCCTATCATTCTTTACAGGCATTGCAAGCAGTCAAGAAAAGCTCAAAGTAAAGCCTAATCATCACACCCTTCCCTTTTCTCCATTCTCAACCTGCTGTGTCCATGGTAGCTGTAACTTAATCCCACAGTCTTTCTTTTCTCCAAGATCAAGTGACATCCAGTTGACTTTGCTTCTCAAGGTAAACATCTCCTCAGTAACTCAAGGGAACCACCATTCAGTTCCAGAACAAAATACTTGTTTATCCATTAAGTAATACTATACAATGACTTTGTTTCTGTAATTAAATCTTAAGCATTGCCTCCCTCCAAGACATGTCAGAACAAGCCTTGGAAACGATCTCACAATAACCGTCTGTTCTTCATAAAACATTCATTGTGACTGAGTGAAACCAGCCAACACATCTCTTTTTCAGAAAGCCTGGCTTAATAATACATACATACTGATCTTAAAGCGTTAAATCGTACAGTTCTGGAGCCTTTATGCCAGCAGAACCCATGGAAGTGTGGCAGCCACTAGGGCCAATAAGGTGAAAGTGATCATTAAGACCAGAAGGCAACAGGAGAATGGTGCAAAGTCTCGGTCCATTACTGCCATAGTCCCTTTGCCAGCCTGAAGCTATCCCAATGTCAATAACATCCCCTTCTGTCATGGGTCGACCTCGACTCACTTATGATAAACACCTCTGCGTCTTTAGGACAGACGAGCATTCGTCTACATCAGTCTACATGAAATGCTCCTTAGACACCTGCCGACACAGCCGAGACATCCACCATGAGAACTGTGAACAGAATTCCTTGGGAACGCAGGAGTGGGGACGGGTGGCACTTCCAGTGTCCTTCCGATCCTTTTGCCCTCAGTCGGGGAAAAGGTTAATCCGTGGTGCTTTGTGATGAAAGTCAGGTGTCTGCAGACAGGACAGATTATAGTATCCCGTTTAATGGAGCCGTTCTGGCTGGTGTTCACCAGGGTTCGCACTAAGCAGTCATGGCAAAAGTGATGCCCGCAGCTGAGCGTCCTGGCACTGTCCGTGAGACTCTCGTAACACACCGGACACTCGATGTCTTCTTGAGCCTCCTCATCCATGACTCCCTGCTGTCAATAACTCCAGCTGGATTCGCCTCTGGTGCCTTTGAGACGTCGGAAACACACACACTGGTACAGGTAACCGATACTCCCATAAGATAACATGCTGGACTACTTGTGACGACACAGACTTTGTTATGCGAGGAATGTTGATAAACTAGATCTGTTGTTAAAGAAACTGGAAATGGTTCAAAATAGACTAAGTATTGTATCATAAGTGAAGCATGTGCAGGATGATGATGGTGCATCAGCTCATGTGTTATAAAGAGACATTTTGCTTGTAAAATTTACCTTTTAAATTTTTTTTTTCCAGAGGCCATCTTATCCAGGTATGGGTAAAGTTAGCCCAAAAATGACATTTGATATAATTCTAAATATTTATATATTTTTAAAGTGTTGTTAATGTAAAATACTATAAAATTATTTTTTTCATCTTAAAGGTAAAATGATTCTATCACATATGCAGGATTATGAATATTTAATTATTTAAGTGCCCATATTTTATTTGACGATATGCCATGATTCCAACATTATGAATGATGAAACTGAATGATTCCTCTCAACTACCTATAGGTATTAATAAAACCGAAGATAATGGAAATACTGAACAGTAACCCAATTAAATGCAATATTTTTTTAATTAAAAAAATTACACTAGTAACAACATGCCACTTCTGTGTTGCATTCCAAAATAAAAGTTTGTGTTTACATAATATTTGTAGGTGCACTGTGTATAATAATTTTAGATATATAAATACACACACATGCTTGTATATATTTAAGAAATATTTTCATGTATATACTGTATATATTTACATATAATTTAAATTATATATAAATATTTTATAAATAATATTTTTTCTTAAATATACATGCATGTGTGTGTATTTATATATACAAAATTATTATACACAGCACATAAACATATATTATGTAAACACAAACTTTTATTTTGAATGTGATTAATCGCAGTTAATCGTTTGACTGCCCTATTCTGTGGCGACATCTTACCCCAGGGGTCTATTATTATCTTGTCACTTAAAAAAATAAATAAATATATATATATATATATATATATATATATATATATATATATATATATATATATATATATATATATATATATATACAGCTATGGAAAAAATTAAGAGACCACTGCCAAATCAGCAGTTGCTCTGGATTTATTATTTATAATAAATCCAGAGCAACTGCTGATTTGCAGTGATCTCTTAATTTTTTCCATAGCTATGTATATATATATATATATATATATATATATATATATATATATATATATATATATATATATATATATATATATATATATATATATATATATATATATATATATATATATATATAGAAGAGTTCAGATGCAAAAGCCTCTAAATGCCATTTGAAATTTTCTTCTAAAATGCTTGTTTTTAGATTTGTGGAGTAAATCTATTCATGCTCAGACAGGCACTTCAGCTACCGTGGAGACCTAACGCGCCATCGTGTGGTGTGATTTAAAGATGAGATTTGGCCAATAGTAAAAATGGAACATGAATCTCTGATCTTTCCCCGTTTTAAAAGCACCAAAGCACCCATATGCGCTGATCGCGTCAGATTCAGAGAACCTTGACTATTTACAGTACCTCATAAACAAGAACGCGCCTTGTGAGCGTTTCAATGACGGTAAATGACGCAAAGACGCAGTGTCGTCATCTTACCGGAAGTTGAAGAGGGAAATCAGTGGAGATCGCGTTGGCATTTAGTATCAGCAGCCGACGCTCGTGTTCAGGGGAGACGCCGAGCCCGTTCGCAGACCTCAGGAATAGGACATGAGAAGGTACAGTTTCTTGACCTTTATGATTTCATCCAGGATAATAAATCCTGCTCAAAACGCGGTAATGAAATGAAAGGCTTTATAATTTAAACAGACTGTTCTCTTAAGCTGTCATTCTCTGGCCACTGAAGACCAACAGTTGCTGAAACATGATTTTTTTTTTCAAGTGCCGGTTTCTTCTGGCGTGACCGTTACAGTTAAAACGTCTTTGATTAAACGAGTTCATATCGTGAGGAATTTAAACTGCACCTCATTGAGATAACGTTAGTAATAATTATTGAAATGATATAATAGTCTGTATTGGGTGTCCATTTATAAACGTTGGTCAAATCGTTGGCTGCGGGAGAAACGTCAACTAACGTTAAACGATTCACGTGCGGTTTTCGGTTCTCAACTATTCAACAGGACGAATTCTCCACGTCCTGTTGCTAATGTTTAGTTATTGCTTTTCCTTCTCGTGGTTGTTTTAAATTGAGTGTTGACCCCTGGTCGTCTTCTGATATGGTAATGTTTTGACCTCATTGGTCGTACGTCTTAACCTGAGCTAAACAAATTTAGCATTTGTTTGACAAGTCATGCACATCTTCTCACAGATATTTGTTAGTGATACATGAACATTATTTTTGGATTATTTGCTGTTTACATTATCTGGTTGGGATCATTCATCTGTTGGCATTTGTCTTGCGTTTATAACATTCATGATAAAATAGGCTGCTGAAAGTTAACCTATGTCTTGCACATCTACAAATATTAATTGTACCTTTAATGTATATGTCAAAATGTGCTTGTGTAACATTTGGGTTTGATAAGATTTCTAATGTCATTTCAGTCTTGTCTTAGCTAAAAAATATAGGCTACTTAATTAACACCAACAACTTATGTTATAGCCTGACAAAGTATTTGTAACAAAACAAAGTATATTGAGTGACTCAACTTAAAGGAGTTTAATTGAAGTACAGAGATGTCCTCCCTAAATCTTTTAGGATTTGGCACATGTTCATAGTGCATTACTCAGCAGGATGTTGTGTGCTGGATTGTGATTTTGGGAATAATGTCATCCTTACAAAAAAAAAAAAATCTGGCCTATCCTCTAGTCCTCTGACTGTGTGTAAGTCACTGGCAAAGAGCGTAGGTTGCGGAAAGCATTGCGTTAGACAGGAACCATCCCACTGTCCCGTGGTGCGGGACAGGCGCTCGGTGGCCGGACAGATGGCCTCACTGTCAGGAGTCAGTTTGGGAGGGGTGAGGAACTATGCATGGCGGCTTAAGACATTACAAATGATCACAATTGAAATGACATCAGCTTTGACTGCCCCCAGGAGAATGAATCCCATTGGAGCCATATTCTGCTACATAGTTGGAAAACACTGCTGTTTTTGTGTTTGATTGATTTGTACAGGACAGGTGTGATTTCTTAGCATGCCGTTTCATTAAATTACGGGATTATTTTAGATTATATTGAAAATGAATATTTCTACTTTTCTGCTCAATCTGTTTAATATCGAGTTTAGGCATGGGCATTTTTAAAAAAATATTGCATTTAAAGGACAACTCCGGCGCAAAATGAACCTTTGGTCTAAGTACACCTTGTTACCAAGTCAACTGTTATCTGAGATTTGTTTTCACGATTGCCGAATGTAAATAGTTTTATCTATAAATACAGATTTAGCCTATAACACTAGTATATAGGGCATAGAGTAATGACAAATAAAAATCGCTTGTTATTACCACTAACAAGGCTCAAAATAGCCCCACAGTAACACAGTAGCATAATAAGGGTCCCTACATTCAAACCTAAGCATTGAGAACTTTGTCAGTGTCCATACAGTTTAATAAGAAAGATATTTTATACACACAGTCAACTTTGCGAATACAGGAAGAAGCCATCTTTGAAATCTAGTCTCTATCAGTCGATCACGAAACGTCGATCCAAGTGCCGAGGTGAGTGCGACCAGTAGGCAACATGTACATATTGAAGACAAGAAAATGGTTCGTGTTTGTGTTTCTTCCGGCAAACAACGGACTATATGGAGATTCTGCACAGTTCAGCGCACTTAATCAACGTCCGTAGATCGACTGGTAGAGACTGTTCAAAGATGGCTTCTTCCTGTATTTCGCGAAGTTGACTGTGTGTATAAAATATCTTCTTATTAAACTGTATGGACACTGACAATTTCTCAATGCTTCGGTTTGAATGTAGGGACCCTTATTATGCTACCGTGTTACTGTGGGGCTATTTTGAGCCTTGTTAGTGGTAATAACAAGCGATCTTTTATTTGTCAAACTATTTACATTCAGCAATCATGAAAACAAATCTCAGATAACGGTTGACTAGGCAACAATGTGTAATTAGACCAAAGCTTCTTTTTGCCGTCGGAGTTGTCCTTTAAATTTTCGGGCTGATAAAAATCGTAATATTTGTCATTTAAATGACGTTCAACAAAAAAGTTTGTGTGCAGGCAAGCGTCCTCATCGGTCGAGCACCCTTCCGCTCACGCCCAGCGATTGAAGTGAAAGCTGGACCAATGTTAATCCTCATCCTGGCTTTTAATTTGTCACTCTCCCCTTTTCTTTTCTTTTAGTTTCCTCTGATAAAACTGTTGCCGTCTTCCCTTGTAGCTGTTGTTCGGCCATGACGAAACATACAGATGGCAATCAAACACGCGTTGAGCACTAACGTCGAGAATCTCGAGGATGTTGTGGGTGGTGGGGGAAGTGACATGTGCCGGAGCGGCCGAATTTTGTTGTCCTTTTTTGTGCTCGGGTTCCTACCCAAAACCGAAGTTACAAGTGCTAGTAAAAGCTCAGCCTTCAGCAGAGATGTATAGAAGTAATTAGAAACCTGGACTTGAGTAAAAGTACAAGTGCTCTATCAAAAAAGTGACTTGAGTAGAAGTTGAAGTGCTCTTTAAGCACCACACTTAAGTAGAAGTACTAAAGTATTCAACATTTTTTGTACTTCAGTATTGCAAGTAGTTTATTTAAAAATTCACTACGTAAGTACTAAAAAGTAAAAGTAGAAGTATTGTGTCATTTAATTATTAAAGAAAGCAGTCAAAAGTTTGAACTAGCAATCAAATAAGGCGCTTTGCGGGATACAATTTGCTTTGGCGGCCACCAAAAAAATGTCATTTAAGGACAAACCCTGCATTAGTTGTCAATGTGAGTGTCAATAAATACCATTACCCTATAAAACTGGCGTGTGATTTAGGCAGCATGAAAGCCAACTTGCAAAGAATGATTCGTAAAAATGTTATAATTGTAACGAGTAACTAGCAGAACATTAAAAAAATATTTGAAGTAAAAGTATTAAATTCATCGAAATATCTGATCTGAAGTAAAAGTAGAAGTATGAGAAAAAACAATACTCTAGTAGAGTACATATACAGCATTTTAGTACTTAAGTACAATACTTAAGTAGTTCTACTCGTCACTATACATCTCTGGCCTTCAGGCTGCGGCATACGTGTCATTCAACCTATTGTAAGTCGATGTACCATCTCAATGGGTTTTGGTATATTATTAAGGTTATTAGTGTGGCTTTAATCCAAGCACATCATTATTTTAATCCATGGTCTCTCATAATCTTTAATCAAAATAACTTCCTTATCTCTTCTCTGATGATGTGTGGCATGAGGGTGGGATCAACATGTCACTCACATGAGATCCAACAATAGGAAACCACAACCATCCAATCAGTTAGGCTACTGATGGACAAAATCGAGTTGTTTCACTCTGATATACGTCACAATAATAGGCAAGAAAAGACTATTGCAATTTCTGTTTCATGCTGACTTCAAGTATGGTCATTGAAACCTTAAGTCAGAGGTTTAAACCAGATGTTAGTCTGCTTGTTGTACTTCCATTACAATAATGTGGGTGATTGTTTTACTTATTATTCAAATGTGCCCAATTGTATGGCTAGTCATTTGCATACATTTGTCACACCATTTGACACTGCTGAGAATCCGGAGAAGAATCCGGAGAATTTAAAGATGGTTGGAATATTTGGGACTGTTTTAGAAGCAGAACAGGTCCATCTGCTACAAGTTTAGAGGCCCTGTGTTGAGCGAAACTGATGTCTTTGGCTCACTGCTCTTCATCATGTCAGATCTAATGAGCGATTGCACACTAAATGACCTACGATAGGAATTAATTGAGTCAAAGTTTCTGAAAAACACTGGGTCTCTGTGCTTGTTAAACAAATGAATTCCCAAAGCAAGACAAGGATGAAGAATGTTAATGAGACATTGTTTTAGTCACACATGACCTATAGATGCACATAAACATTCAAGTGTGCTTAATGTTTTAAAAAGGGCAATATATGTAAACATTTATCTTAATCTGAGCAAGCTTATAAACAGGGATGGACTGCTCTGTTGTCGTACTGTGATAAATGGTTTCACATGTGATCTATATGAAGGCTTATTTTATGCCAAACTAGGGATGGGCATTCAATTAAATTTTCTTAGTCGATCGTCAGAAGAATTAACGATTCGACTATCGATTAATCATTAATATTTTTTAATTCAAATTTATTATTTATTTAACTTTTTATAAATTAAAAATGTAATGAAAATACAAAAAAATACAGCGTGTTTCCTCGATTAGATCCTTATTACAAGATGATAAACTTGTGGCAGTTAAACTGGGCGTCGGTTAGGCTAAATAGGCTAAAAGTTCGGTGCTCTAATTTATAACCAACGCAACTGAACCTGCAGCTGCAAGTTGGCATTCGTGAGGACCTTCGTTTGTTCCAAAATAATAATAATAACTTAACCAAAATTATAATAACATTTATATCTGACAGCAGTTTTTGTCAAAATGTAACTCAATCAAGACATGGAGTTGAGAAAAGGGTGAGGGACACTACCTACGGCTAACGTCAGGCTACTTAAAGCTTCATAGAAATAGTTCGCATACAACTTCTGCTCCAGTCTGCCTGACTTTTGTTGAGAAAGATAAGCATGTTGATGACATGATCTGGGGTCAGCCGCGACCGCAACTGCATGTGACTGTCAAGCCTTGTTTACACTTTGGCCTGGCACTTCAGCGAGTCTCTGCAGACTAGCGCACACTCCCTCGTGCGGACGCGTCGAGTGTAAACAATGCTTCAGTCCAGTCCGCGAAAACACCGCTCTGATGAGGGACTGACGTTGCCAGGATGCACAGGTACCTCCGCGCAACATGACCAGCCCGGGGAACACGTCCACTTTCCACTCACACTACGCAACGCAGCAGCATTAGTTGTAATGATAATCGATAACAAATTAACGTGATTCGACGAAATTCTTATGATCAATAATCGATCGTCGATTAATCATGCCCATCCCTTATTCCAAACTGAAAATGTTGTATTTTACTCACTCTCCATTTCATTTCTAAACCTGTATTACTTACTTCTGTGGAACACAAAAGGAGACCTTAGACAGAATGTCCTTGCTTTTACCAAACAATGAGCAGGTAACAAAACTGATACATCTCAGTCCTACCATTGAAAGTCCTGTAACTAAAACTTTGAGGCTTTGAAAAGTTTATAAAGACATTGTAAAAGTTATCCATATGAATCCAGAGGCACAATTTAAGTTATCACTTCAGCTATTGTCTCTTCTAAAGACAATGAATAAACTGTCCAATTATAGATTAGCCTCAGTGTTGGGGAGTAGTTAACAGTAGCGTAGCTACTGAGCTTAACTACATTTTTCAGTAGCTTGGCAGTAGCTCAGTTGCTTTTTAAACAGTGTAGCTTTTCCAGTAGCTAACTACTTTTTGCAGCAAGTAGCAGTGTAGCGCGAGCAAAAGCTACATATTGGAGCCTGCGCGAATCAGCGCGATGCAAGGATATTCTTGTTAGATTACAAACTCATTTTTTGCCATTACCGCCACCTGTTGTTTAATCACGCATCTTGCGGCTAACAGTTCACTGTATAGAAGTGGGTTGACACTAGCCTGGTAATACCAGACTCTGCTACTTCACTTTGCTAGCGGAAGTAGGAAGTCTGACAGAGTCAGACTATGTTGACACACCCATATTATGATTATATAGCAAGACGTGACGGCAGATTTGGAGGATGGAGAAACAACTAACGTTAATTACCAAGTTTGTCCAATCAGTATTTTTGAGAAAATGTTCTACATGCAATTTACGTTGGGTGTATATTTCGTTCTTGCAATGTTGTAGGCTATTTGTTGCACTTTTGACAAAAAGTCAGAAATATTTTAGTGTTGTGTGTAATAAAACAATACTCTTTGAAATCGTAATTGTATTGCCTTGTTTTAAACACTAAATATTTTACTTAAAACATTCCTCAGACACTTATTCAGTCTATTTATAATATACGTTGTTCAAAAAGCAAAAGCAGTTTCAATGTAGCTAGTTACTTTTTGATAGTAACTTGTAGTGTAGCTAACTACTTCTCTAAACGGCTAGCTTGACTGTAGTTAAACTACTTTAACTTAAAAGTAGCATGTAGCTTTTTAAACTACAGTTTCAGAGTAGCTTCCCCAACACTGATTAGCCTATGTACTTGTAAACTTTTTGAAGCTTATGTTTTGGTTGCATGGACTTTCAATGGTGAGACCGAAATGTCTCTGGTTTCTTTATTTATGTCTTGATATTTGTTTTGCAGAGGAACGAGGTCTTGTGGAATGACAGGTTGAATTAATGACAGAATATAGGATCTGTATAGGATTTAAGTTAAATTTGTCTGGTGGTGTTAATCTAAAATGTTGAGGGCTGCAACCTGAAAAACTGTGAGCTTGCAAAGAGCCAAGCGAACTAAAAATGTTATTGGGCTTGTGTCAAATGAGAACACCATGGGATCTGTTTGCGGGGTTGTACCAGGACAAAACTGCAGTTGGTGGTTCAAATGAACAGACTCTGTCTCTCAGGAGTCAGGACTGCTCTAATTCCCATCTGCTTCTACAGGTCTCCACCATGGACACAGAGATGATGCCGAAATTCTCCTCAAAAGATGAGGAAATCGATTACTGGAAATGCTTGTCTCTCAAATACAAAAAGAGGTAAGCTGAAGTCATTAACTACTTGGCTGAAAGTCGCAACTAGCACTGAGCTTTTTACAACTGTGCAGTTTAATTTCACATAAAAGCCATGGGGAGTCCACTGTTAATGCTTTAACAAACAATCAATCCATATTTATTATTTATTTTTTAATGGCCACATTCTTTTAGTTAAGCTTTGGCCGGTTGAGGCATGATGATTGTTTCTGTGTTCATAGTCATACCTGCAATCACAAGCCCTGCACGTGGTGAATGGCTGTAAATATGACTATAGCACTTTGTCGTAGAAAAACAGAGAAGATGCCACAACATACAGAGCTTTTCACTGCTCCTGACAAAAGAGATGCACTGAAACACTGTGGAAATTCTCCATAGTTCCAGTTATTGTGTTGGGCATCTCATAATGTCATTTGTAAATACATGTAATGCTTGAAATATGATGTTGAGCTCTTGGTTCCGTTATAGTCTAGCTTGATTTCCTTTCACAGTGCTTAAAGTAAAGAAATTGGATTATGTAATCAATTAAATAGTATGTGATAGTTCTCGTTCACAAGAACAATATGGTGGGAAATCCGTCTGTATGTAGTTTCAGGCCCAAAATGCACTCTATTCAAGTACGTGATTTGCCTGGATATCTTGGACTACTCCTTGGATTTATCATTTATACCGACGAATGCAGATTTAACGTTTACTCTGTTAAAACGGCCACCAACCAACGCTAACAGGGTAACTGATCCGACAAAACCTGACGAATGTACCCGTTGCTGTTGGTCGATCTATGTTGGTGTAGTTTGAATTGGCCTTAAATGTACACTACCGGTCAACAGTTTTAAGATCGGTAAGATTTTTTATGTTTTTTAAAAGAAGTCTCTTCTGCTCACCAAGGCTGCAATTTTTTGATAAAAAAATACACAAAAACAGCAATATTGTGACAATTTAGAAATAACTTTTATGTTAATATATAAAAATGTAATTTATTCCTCTGAAAAAGCTGAATTTTCAGCATCATTACTCTAGTCTTCAGTGTCGCATGATCCTTCACAAATCACTCTAATATGATGATTTTATGCTCCAAAAACATGTATGATTATTATCCATGTTGAAAACAGTTTTTTTACATTTTTATTTCAGGATTCTTTGATGAATAGAAAGTTCAAAGAACAGCATTTATTTAATTAGAATCTTTTCTAACATTATAAATGTCTTTACTGTAACTTTTGATCAATGTAACTCATCCTTGATGAATAGAAGTATTGATTTCTTATTTATTTCCCCCAAAATAAAATACAAATTCTTACTGACCCCAAACTTTTTAAAGGGTAGTGTTTAATGTAACAAAAGCTTTCCATTTCAGATAAAAGCTGTTCTTTTGAACTTTCTATTCATCAAAGAATCCTGAAATAAAAATGTAAAAAACTGTTTTCAACATGGATAATAATCATACATGTTTTGGGAGCATAAAATCATCATATTAGAGTGATTTGTGAAGGATCATGTGACACTGAAGACTGGAGTAATGATGCTGAAAATTCAGCTTTTTTTCAGAGGAATAAATTACATTTTAATATATATTAACATAAAAAATCATTTAAAAGTCATTTTAAATTGTCATAATATTTCACAATATAACTGTGTATTTTTTATCAAACAATTGCAGCCTTGGTGACCAGAAGAGACTTCTTTTAAAACATAAAAAATCTTACCGATCTTAAACTTTTAACCATTAGTGTTAGGGGTGCAACGGATCAAAAAACTCACGGATTCGGATCGTTTCTCGAATCAGAGTCACGGATCGGATCATTTTTCGGATCAGCAAAAAAAAAAAAAAAAAAAAGAGAAGACAAATAAACATAAGTTTTGTCTTTTTTTATTAACACTTTTAAATTGTGAGCGGTTATCGTCACATAGCTCTCCGTTCCCCTGAGAAGTCCACCCGTCTGTCGTGAGCGCAACAGAGGAGAGAATGCTCAGGATAGTTCATCCACAACAGTTCATGTCGTAACGTGGCTCAAGCACTTTCAGCATGTGTTTAAAGCCCTCGTTTTGCACAACCGACTATGGCATCATGTCTCATGATTGTGCAACTAGGGCTGCTTAAATGCCGCGGTGATAAGCGGTTGTTGAGCAGCCTTCGTTTTCACTCCTGTCAGTGAAACACCGGGGTGATGTCGCTTCAAATGCGTGGCCATGCTTAACGTGTTTCCACTGGCTTTCTTGTGCCACAGTGCCGTACACACTCGGTTTTATCTACTAACCTCTTTCCTTCATGTTATATTTGATGGGAAACCCAAAATGGTCCCATTTAGGTGATTTAAATGACGCGGGGCGTTCAAGCTTCTCCGTTCCTTCGCTCGCCATGACCGAAGCTTTGTGTTGACTGAACATGCCCACATTATTTTTTTTTTCATAATCAATCCATGGATCACGTGTGTGCCGAACCGAAGACATTGATCCGAACGAATGCACGGATCAATGATGATCCGTTGCACCACTAATTAGTGTACATGAAGAGATTCCATATTCTTTTCAATGTTTCTTAACACGCTTAAAGTAAGTGATCTTTTAAAAAATTGTTAAACTTAGTTTTGGCTTTGGCTTTTAGTACATTTTAAATCATTGATTTAAAGTGCATTTGTTTTGGTTTGTTGACTTGCGTACTAAAGCACATGTAAAGTACTTTATTATAATTTTAACTCTAGTTTGTTATTCAATAGCCTGTGTTGCTGGTATGGCAATAAACTTAAACACAACAACAATCATTCCCTGAGACATATTCAAAAGCAGGGTTTAAAAGTATTTTTTAGGTGTTATTTAGCTGAGAATGTGTTCCTGACTTCTTGAAAAGTGGAGGGAGAGTGTCTCTGATCTAAAACCGAGCTGGAAGGCAGTTGTTACTGGCATTAATGCTGACCGTAAGCCTGCTGGTGGTCTCTGTCTGTTTTGCTCTGAACTCCTACACGGTTTCAACATGTGCACATGCTCCTGGGCTGTGGTTTTACTGTCTCGGAGTCTTGGTGGAGCTCAGGAAGTTCTTTAAATCCCAGGAATTTCCTGCTGAGGAAGGAGCAGAACATGCTTTCCTGGAAATAGTCACACAAATGAGTCTGCCTTTTAACTCACTTGACAGAACATCAAGCCTTAAAAGATGCAAGCAAACACCCAACAACCCACACCATCCTGACATCATGATTGGTGAGAAAACACCACTCGCATTAACTTGATTAATACATGCCTTTGGGGGGTCGGTAAGATTTTATTTTTTTAGTTCAAAATGTTTTTATTTAACATTATAAATGTCTTTACTGTCACTTTTGATCAGTTTAATGCATCAATGCTGATAAAAAGGAAAAACGCAAACAAACTTGCTGACCCTCAAACTTTTGAACAGTAGTGAGCGAGTACTACCTCCAGTATGGACTGAATGTGCATTTGAGCAGCTTCCTGTTGTCGAGTGAGAGGAGACTGGCTGCACGTGTCTGGTATTTCAGGGAAGGAGGGAGGAGGACAGATTTAAGGTTCCCTCTGAACATTACACAAGGAGGCCTGAGGGAAGTGACCAGAGTTAAAGGGATGTGTCATGTCAAACAGCACCACATGGCTTCGGAAACACAGTCTAAAAACAACCAGGACCCTGCATTCAGTCTGCTTGGCTCATTTCCTGCCACCAGACCGCACTGTTCATCTCCAGCTGGTCTGTGACCCCTGACCTTCAAGGGTTCAAAGTGAACATTTGGCAGTGCATATGCATGAAGTAGATCTTTTCAACAATGCATCATTTCTGGCCATGAGATGCTCCAACTCGCTATCAAACAACAGGAACTGCTGAGTTCTTCTTTGTGATGTGTGTTGGGTGACAGTGTCGTGGATTTAACTGGTTGTCGCTTTTGGACCACTTTTAGGACCTCCAGTCTGAATGGCCATTGGCCACAGTGACTGTAGTTCATCATCTGCTTTAGCACCAGCTGTCAAGGCCTAAATGCTTGTAGCGTGTCAGCTCTTTGTTGCAGTCTGGGTGTCAATTTGCATTGCATAGTTAATGTGATGAATGTGCTGCCACTGTTCCAGATGGCTGGTGACGTGTGATTGTTTTATATGTTTTCGTATCTGCAGTTGTCATGACGCTCAGGAGGAGCTGCAGGAGTTTCAGGAAGGCAGCCGGGAGCTGGAGGCCGAGCTGGAAGCTCAGCTGGGTCGAGCTGAACACCGTATCCGAGACCTGCAGTCAGAGAACCAGCGGCTGAAGAGCGAGGTGGACACACTCAAGGTAGACGAGAGCAGGAATTTCCTTGCTCTTTTGAAAGGACACAAAAAAATGCAGCCAGGCTATTTGTGGAAACCAAGCTATGAAAATGGGTTATTCAGAAATCAGTAGGCAAGGCAAGGCAAAAACCGGTCTAGTGTGTCTAGGACATATTTCATTCTAATACATAAAGAAAGACATAGTAAATAATAGGGGTGGGCAATATGACCAAAATTGTGTTTCACGATATGACGAATTTTATTTCACGGTAACGATATATTTCACAATATAGTTATTTATATAGTTATCCTCAAAAAAAAAAAAATATAATACATAAACCCAAATACTTTAGAAATGAAAAGTATGTCACCTTGTTTTATTTTTATTTTATTTGGTAAATTATTTATTTGGTAAACTATTTTTATAGCAAAATATAGTAAACAAAAAAGACTCGTCAACTTTTAGATGAACTTCCCACAACTTTTCAACTAATTTTTCAATCTTCTATGCAATTCAAAAATAATTTTTCAATCTCATGCATTGCTTTACTTCATCAATCAGTTTATAATTATAATATATATATAATATAATTATGATATATTTTTACCACATGTGCTTATTATACTGCGTTTTAAGGGGCTTGTTTTGCTCTTTTTCTTATATCTGGCAACCCGTCACCCTGAGCTTTAATCAAGAGGAGTTCAGAAGTGTCAAGTTCATCAAGTTCAGAAGTGACTAGAAGGAGAGCAACAATATGAAAACCAAACCGCAGCTACTGTTAGTGTTGACTAAGCAGATTAAATTATACACACCTTATAACAGTGCGTCGTTATTAGACCATAGCCCGGTAAACACCACGCGCTCCCTCTCGGTGCATGTGCGCGTGGGTCTTTTGCATCAACAAAATGCGATCGATTAATTTGAGAGTCAAGTTGTAATCACGGATCGAATCAAAGGAAGATTTTATCAACTGGTTCGGTAGGCAATTGTTTGGAGTTAAATATATAACTCGTGCTGCATATTTAGTAATTTTGCCTCAGAAACAGGATTCGTTTTAACAAGCAGGATGTTCATTCATGCTGAATGTGATTTTCATGTTTAAAAAGTAACTATACATAAGAGAAGGAAAGATGCGGATAACTATACATTATTTAAGGTTCTTTCTATTCGTCGTGATATTGATATAGCCTATGAATATGAAATGTTGTTATCAAGAAACAAGTCCCCGTTGCGAACGTGCACTCCTCTGTACTGCCTGGGTGCTGCTCTGCTCTAGTTGACGGCTGCCTTTCCCCCGAACATATCACGTTAACAACACACCTTTAGAAAACGGAATTCCTTTGTGGATCCTCTTGATCTGCTTTCTCCATGTTTCTTTGACAAATCTCAGCATCAGTCTCACGCGCGTTGCACAGGAGTTAACCATGCCCACTTATTTACATTTCGCGGTATACACAGAATAAAAAAATCTGTTACGGGCTGACGTTTTCTACCGCGGTAACGATATATATATCGTCATATCGCCCAGCCCTAGTAAATAATATATTTTTTTATAATGAAGCCTATTTGGGATGCATTTTTAAAATATACACTAGCATTCAAAGGTTTGGCATCAAGATTTGTTGTTTTAAGAAATTGCTTTTATTCAACAAGGACAAATTAAATTGATCAGAATTGACACGTTTTATGATGTTATAAAAGAAAATGACTATTTTTAATGTTTCTGAAAGAAGTCTGCTCATCAAGCCTGCATTTATTTGATCAAAAATACAGAAAAAAACTTGTATTGTGAAATATTATTACAATTTATAATAATTATTTCAATTTGAATAAACTTTAAAATATTGATTTCTGATGCAAAGCTGAATTTTCAGCACTATTACTCCAGTCTTCAGTGTCGCATGATCCTTCACAAATTATTCTAATATTCCGGTACTGTATGTAAATAATGGTAGTATTTCTGTATTTCAGTTACGCAGTTATATTTTGCAGGGTACCCGCGGGTCTTAAAAGCCTTGAAAAAGCTCTTGAAATTGATCGTCTCAAATTGAGGCCTTAAAAGCCTTGAATTTAGTATACAAAGTCTTGGATTTCGTTACAAAGGTCTTATTTTTTATTTTATTTTTTGCCTTTCCTAGGATTAAGTTCATACCGTAACAAAATTAACTAATGTAGGCTAATTCTAAATGTATGCAGCGTTGAGTGCCCCTCGCGCTCCACGTCATAGCAGAAAAAGCGATCGCGTGTGCACCCGTTATGGTTACTAGGCAAGTGAGGTACAGATCAAGATAGTACCTAGCCTAGTTTAATCCGCTGTGGCCAGAAATGACAGAATTTAAACCCCAAATAAGAGCTTTTCTGTTAAAAGAACATGTTTTCTACCCGGTCTTTTCAATAGTATCTGGCAACCATGCGCGCGCTCTCTCTACACTGCTGAAGAAGCGCGGATTATCTGAAAACACAGACAAGCTGGAGTTCAGCGATCTTTAAGATTTTCTTCTTAAATTAAAGTGTCATTCAGTCGGTCTGTGTTCTGTAACGAGCCGCTGTTTGTGCGTCTAAATCTGCGATCAAAATGCAGGCTGATATCCAGCAGTGTTCATACAAGCAAGAATGCAATGTTTCCCGAATATCCACACGATTTCAAATGTGACATTGATTTTATACAACAGTAAAAAAGAAAAGATAAATGGTAACATTAAGTGATGTACATGTACTACATTTAAAACAGCATCGTCAGGCTTGCTCTATAACGAAATATGTGGCTTTGAACGAATCGTGAGATTCAATGTATGAATGACTCACTCACTTATCAAGATAGCGAGTTACTGCCACCTAATGGCGATTTTAATGTTTTTTTAACATTGCATATTTAATGAACATTGTTTTATTTAAAGCATTTTTTAAAAGGTATTATAAAGGTAAATAAAATGAAATGGAAAATTTGATTAAAGGGGGCAAATATTGCCCCTTAATGGAAAAGGTGTGAGTGCAGTCCAAGTGGAAGAGAGAGGGCTACAGGGGGTACGGATAATTATGTGGAACTGCACAAGTGCTACTGCTAAAGAGTGCAATATCAATAATTTATCATAAGCTTAATTAAATTGGCCTAGAGAGAATAATTATGACATTTTCTGTCTAAAGACTACATATAAAATAACTACCAAAAGTTAAGTAACTGCAGTTTGACTAAAAGTTGAAAGACTTTGACTAAATCAAAAATGGCTGCCAAAATTAACACTGGCCTACACACACGTGCGCGCTACAACGTTGTTGTTTATGTATTAAATATGACTGATAATTTAAGTAAAATGTTTTATTTAATTCAAGTAGCCTCCTTGTACATAATTATTTTCTAGGGTTTGGAATGTATACAGATTTGACATTTTCCCCTCATACTTCTGTCGGAATGGGTCTGAAGTTGGCATTAAATTTCATTTGAAATGGTATTAAAAAGGTCTTAAAAAGCCTTGAATTTAAGTTGGTGGATCCTGGGGGGGTACCCTGATTTTGGAATTTGTATTCCAGTACCTGTAAGCAATATTCGGTAATCTAGTGAGAATCATTATTGAGGCCTTGTCCATTTTAATAATTTTTTTTGGAAAATACATTTTTCTCTCCGCTTAAATTTGAGAACGCAGCTTTCACATTGTAGCATGGACTATGAAAATGAAGGCTTTCAAAAACAATGATGCATTTTTAGTCATAAATCATTCAGCCTAGAGCAAGAAGGTGGACAACGTTTGTACCACAGTTGTTTTGGCTGCTCTCTATTTTGATAGCATTGTTAAAGATGAATGTCAACTTTTCTTACCCACAGCAACGCCTGTGGTATGTCTGAGTAAATAAACGCATGACAGAAATGATACATCAAAGTGTATTATGTTTTACACTTGCACAATATGATGGAATAATAGATATTGGTATAATGGCATTTTCAGACATTTCAGTACCTAATGATGGAGATATCCCCACACACCTTTAATCTGCGGTTTTATCTCTAAAAGATCAGCAGAGCGCAGTGTGAAAGCTGTCGAGGGTCTCGGTTAATCCCAAGTGCGCTGTAATTGGATGTTCGGATGAAGAGGAAGAAAATAGAAGGCTAATGGCTCAGCAGAAAAGTTTTGTAATAGCACAGTTGTTCCTCTAAGACCCTGACAGAAATATCGTGATAATGGCTTAAGTAGACACTTGATTTATACAGCTAGCTAGTTTATATTTAGGCAAGGTCTACACACCAAAATAACATTTAAACTGCTTGCTTCTGCTGTCCCAGAAAGCACGATCATTAACTGATCAAATACTCCAAAACATAGAACTAGGCTTTGCCCACTGTACTTGCATTTATTTTGGAAAATATGGACACTCATTATTTTACCGTGATTCAAAACAATGTGTGTTTAGACTGAAAAAAGTTGGGTGGATAAGAGTAGGTTACCTACAGAAGTCGGGAAGGTTGCCATGTGCACTGACATTCCTCATTTAATGACCGTTCACCAATTATTCATACAAATGCAAGTAAAACAAATATTTTTGTCACCATTGTGCCTCTGTATGCAGTGTAAAAAATGTACCTGCTGTTATTAGCAAGTTTCCAAACAATGTTTGAGCTACACATAAGCCAGAACATCTGATTTGTATAGGATTGTGCTCTCTTTAGTTAAGGCTGTAATGCATGGATGTGTGCGTTATGGAAAATCATGTGGTCTATATACGGTTTTGCTTCTTAATTTTTATGTCTGATACAAGTACACGCAAGGAGAAGTATTCATGTCTGAATTGGAATTCTTTGTGAAAACCATCAAACTGCATTTTAAAGCTGCAGTCCGTAGCTTTTTTTTGGTTAAATGATCCAAGATACAAATTTGGGAAAATAGAGAATGGGAACGTGACGTCAGCGGACCCCAGTAACGCAAAAGCACTGTGGGATTTTAGGACACGGATGTCGCGAGAGAAACGTCAAATCTGCAGTATATTTTTTGTAGACCTGTACTTTTGATCTGTTTACTAGTTCTTTATTTATGTTTATGTGTATGGTTAAGCACCAATATACCAAGGTAAAATCCTCGTATATGTGAAAACCTGGAAATAAACCGGATTCTGATTTATTACAGAAACTAATCTAGAACATTGCAGAAGCAACAAAAACAACAGCTTTTTCGCCTGGAAATTACATTTAATAAAAGTAAGCAGCTTAACTAAAATGTTTCCTAAGTAAAAAAGAAAATATATGCTATACGACGCAGTTCAACTTTTTTTATTAGAATGCCAGTTACAAACATACAAGCATCACAGTTCGTAAACACGTATTATACAGAAAAAAATAAACATCAGAATAAATTTAATTGAAAAAAAATAATAAAAAATAAAATAAATCAAAATAATAATACATAGCTTAAATAGACAGACTTACCAACTTCATTATCCATAAAAGGAGAAATAATTTTCCTAATTCTCACCTGAGCATTTTAGAGCATAATTCAATTGCTGACATAGCTTTCTTATTTTTAACCCGTTTAAGAGACTCAAAATATAGCTATATCAGTTTCGACGCAGAGTTTAACTTGCAGTGTTGTTGTTGGTGACTGAGAGGTGTGTCCGGCTCAAATGTGTATGCGCTCACACCACAAACAAGGTAAGAAAACATGTCAGGAAATGTTGTTTGCGATAGCTTGTTCAGATCAGTCGATCACTCTTTGTGTTCATACGGATCGAGCCCGTTAATTGCCTTTATTTTCTCTAAGCAGCGCCCCTTTGTGGGTTTGTTTACCTTAGTTACGGCAACCGTGTCTCCTGAATATGGCCGCGCTACCCAGAGTGCACTGCGCCATGACGTAGATTCCCATTCTCTATACATAACCAGCCAATGTTAACGTTCTCTGCTTGCCTTAGCTTGATTCAAAACGGTAAACTTGTAGTAATTTTTTATTCCAGTGGTACTGGTGGATTTCTGCGGAGAATACGAGCATGTCTGTCATTACGTGACATCTGTACACCTAAAGAAGTATCGGCTAGTAGGTTGAGTGTGAGGATGTTGGAGGTGGAGATTTATAGTTTTTTTTCACAGCACTTGATATAATAAAACGTATCAATTTGATGGCAGATCCAAAAAGATTCCAACTACAATCACCAGTGGCAACTAGAGATTCACCCGCTGTAAAATGCAAAAGACTTCGGAGTGACTACAGAAAAAAAGAGACTGCAACCGGACCCAATGCGAAAACAAGGATCCATATCGCCCGGAAGGACATTACATGCAGTCATGCAATGCTGACGTTGTTAACGTTATCAATTTGAGAGAGTACAGTTTATGTTTAAAATGATTATGTTGGTCATACTTCCAAAAAGAATGATCTGTGATTCTAATTGGCAGTATCCACACCGGTGCGGCAACTGACACCCTCACACTCTCCTCAAACATTGTGTTCATCCACGCTGTGCCGTGCTGAAGTACAACTCGTGTAAAATTGATAATTCTGCAATAGACTGCAATTGCAGATTTTGAACTGAGATGGCGAGAGGAAAAACTGCAGACTGGAGCTTTAAGAAAAAGTATTTATAGCTGATGTTTTCTCACCAGCCATTGTTAGAAAGTTCAAATAGTTTATGAGGGTTGGTGACTCAGACTATGTCTCCATTGTGTCCCTGACTGCAGGATAAACTGGAGCAGCAGTACGCCCAGAGCTATAAGCAGATATCCATGCTGGAGGACGACCTGGTCCAGACGCGTGGAATCAAGGAACAGCTGCACAAATATGTCAGAGAGCTGGAGCAGGCCAACGACGACCTGGAGAGAGCCAAGAGGTACACAACAACATTTTGTCATTCTGAACTAACTTTGCTCTGATTTGCTTCTTTAGTCCCATTTCTAAATGGTCTATGCAAGACTAGCTTACACAATCAAACTACATGGAGCAAGTGTTGTGCTAAAGATATATTCATAATGATGGTCTGGATTTGTGCAGGGCCACTATCACATCTCTAGAGGACTTTGAACAGAGATTAAACCAGGCAATAGAGCGGAACGCGTTCCTGGAGAGCGAGCTGGACGAGAAGGAGTCACTCCTGGTTTCAGTGCAGAGGCTAAAGGATGAAGCTAGAGGTACTTTACTACATGGCTTGACATGAACTTTTTGCTCACCCAGCCACTGTGGCTTGTGGTTTTCCAAGTTACTAGCCACTCAGCATTTTCACTGGCCACAATATTGACATCAATACCATGGGGAAAACTGCCATATAGATGTTTTAAGTATTATCTCATAATAGGGATGTCACGGTACCAAAATTCCAGTAGTCGGTACCGATACCATTAAAATGTCACGGTTCTCGGTACCAATTTCGGTACCACAGCAAAATTAGTTTTTTTTAATTTAATTTTATTTAACTACTTGAAAAAAATATATTAAATTAAATTCCATCACTTTATTATTTATGATGGTACATTTATGAAAGCATTGAAGGCTACATGCTGTTTAAACGAAAATATTGATACTGAGAAATATTGCTTATAATAAAAATCAAGTGAAAAATACAGCATTCAGTGGATTTAGGCTACAGTAGTATTTTTAATAAATGGAGATGTAGTTAAATATATTGTACAGTAGCCTAAGATAATTATTTCTGTCAATTTCTTTAAGTTAAACCAAACTTTTATTTTGACGGGTTGCCGTAGAGACCTTTGACTTTCTGTGCGTGTATGATGATATGAAATGACCCTATGGATATGACGATAGTTTTTCTCAAATGAAACGGTAAAATGCTCATGAAGTGACTCTTGGAGATGGAATCATGAATCATGTCATCATATCGTGAGGCAGCAGAGACTGAAAACAGCGCGAGCGTCACTCTTGCTTTAGTGTTTGTGTGTGTGTGTGTGTGTGTGTGTGAGAGAGTTACATGAAACCGCGCGTCTGACTCTGCGCCGTTACATTCACATAGAGACAAGCAGAACATGCAGGGTTCATATTTAAACGGTAAAATGCGCATGAAGTGACTCTCGGAGATGAATTGATCATGAATCATGTCATCATATCGTGAGGCAGCAGAGACTGAATACAGCGCGAGCGTCACTCGTGCTTCAATGTGTGTGTGTGTGTGAGGTAACGTTCAAATGAAAGCGCGCGTCTGCGCGTTCATTCACAGACACAAGCGCAACATGCAGGGTTTATATTTAAATAGTCGTTTTGCTGTTTAATATACACAGAAACCACATCAGCAGCGCCGCTGCTTTCATGAAGAGGACGCAACTTCACGCCCTTCGTGCATACATGCGCATCCAGATCCGGGTTTGACCGGGTATTCGGTACCACCGGGACTTGGTACCGTGACGTTTAAATTTTTTTAGTACCGACTTGGTACCGAAGTACCGAATATTTTGACAACACTATCTCATAATTTGGCAGGATGTTTATTAGGCTGCTATCACTTTAAGACCTGACGCCTGGATCCATTTTACCGTTACCACCTGCATTTTCTTTCTCAACTGTTTACATTTACTTAAAACATAACTGACCGTGTTTAGGTGAACACTCGGCAAGACTGACATTTTGACATTATTTTGTGTGTATTTGACTAAGTGCAATAAGCAGCGAAAAATAACTGAGTTTAGTGCTGAGAGGCGGCTTTGTGCGCGCCCTTTGAGCAAAAAATCGTTGGGAATGAGTACAATTATGTGCAATACGCACAATATTCCCACGCCAAAATTTGAGCTGCCAAAGTGGCTAGTAAGAGTGACTGCGTTAGACGCCACTGCTGAAATTCACCTGCCTTTGGCAGGTTTCCAGGTGTTCATGTCAAGCCCTGTTATAGGACACGCTTCATTGCAGCACTGCAGTTAAAGGCATGTAGCTGATTCAAACTGACTCATTGCTTAGCTTTTTGAGGCTTTTCATTAAATGAGGAAGAAACCTGTAGGACAGGACTAGATTTTGTAAATTGGGAACTGATTGTATTGTCAGTGTCCCATGTAAACTAAATTAATTTGTTTGTGTGACTGGTCGCTGGAGGGTAGGAATTGAAAACTCGTGTGGCTTTTGGTCGACCTTATTGCGAGAGCACATTATTTTTTTTATTTTTTTTAGTCCCGTGCATAATTTATAAGAAACACAACAACTTTCCATAAAATTAACGATAAACAAATTTTGACTTTAAAAACGACTTTCAAAAATGTTGGCATGAACCTTAATAAACTTCGAATAGAAGTCAAGGTATTCTGGACAGAAATCGAAACCAAAATCTCAGCAGACAGGTGTTTGTAATGCCGCCTTATCAAACAAACATGTTTTTCTGTGGTAATCAATATGTTTGCAGATGCTATCAAGGTGAAGAATTGTACAAAACATTCCATTTCAGTGTGTTCTGCTTTATCAGTGCAAAATGTGCTTGTTCACGGTAGACTTGCGGCAAGAGTTGGCTGTACGAGAGGACTTCAGATGTTGTCAGGATGTCGGCCCCCAGCTCTCCCACCCTAGACATTGATAAGACCGACTCTGCCGTGCAAGCGTCCCTGTCCCTCCCGGCCACACCTGTAGGGAATAAGACCATGGACCACCCTTTCATTGCTTCCAAAGGTTGGTGTTCTTTGTCATTGAGTTTATTAGTATCAACCAATAGCCAATTAACAGTAGAGGTCCATTCAAAAATTGACCAACAGTCTTTTTAGTGGATACTGTAATGTATCATGTTATTTTAGCAAACTCTCTTAGCTGTCTGACTGATAGCTGAAACATTCTTGTTAGCTTTATTTTTTTTCTTCTCTCCAAAGCATTGACCAATGGCTATGGAAACTCTCCCCTCACACCATCTGCACGCATCTCAGCCCTTAACATCGTTGGTGATCTCCTGCGGAAAGTTGGGGTAATTTCTGAACACTTTGTCAGTGGTGCGACACGTTAGCACTTACAAATGATAGCTGTATTCAAAATAAAATACTGATGAGGTGTCTGTTTTTGTGCAGGCTCTCGAGTCTAAACTAGCTGCCTGTAGGAACTTTGCCAAGGACCAGGCAGCAAGGAAAAGTTACGCCACGGGAAATGGAAACCTCATCAACAGCAACGCAACCAAGTTCTCTCATTCACTCCACACGACGTATTTTGACAAGTCGTAAGTGTTTTTGTCTATTGTAAACTATTGTCTGACTTGCCCAGGTTGACATTTGTGTATGAAATCTATTTAACAGATACTAATCCCGAATTCTGTTATTGAGTACATCTAAACAATGTTAATTTCATTTGATGTTAATTAGGGGTGTAACGATACGCAAAACTGACGGTTCGGTTTTCCCGCGGTTTTGACGTCTCGGTTCATATTAGAAAGCAAATTTTTATTTTTATTTTTTTATGAAAAAAATTGTCTTTAGCCCTATTCGCACAGGTTTAGTATTAACTGGGGACCACGTGTGAATTAGAAATTACACACCCACATCTGAGTTTCGTGTGGCGCATTTGCACGGGATAAGCAAAGCCTGTGAATTTACTCTAATTTACCGACTTATCTCCCGGATATGTTATGATGTCTAGCTGTATATAATAAACAGAAGAATTGTCCTTACTGTATCCTGCTAAACATGTCATTCATCTCTATCTAATTTTTCTTTTTGTTTTTGCTCTTCTGATGGTATAGCTTTCTCTTTCTGCAAATTGTATAGTTGTACTCGATATGACCCCGCTCCCAAAATACTATCAAAACACTCCAAATCAGCATCTATTCTCCGCAAAAGATGCATAAAAAGGCACAGATGAAACAAAAACCTTGAAAAAATCAGGGTTTCCGCGGGTTTTAAAAAGTCTAAAATTCTGAACAGTTAAATTTAAGGCCTTAAAAAGACTTAAAAACGGCTAGATTTTCATCTGAAGTCTTAAATTTGATTTAGTCAGGTCTTTAAAAGGTTTTACACTCGTTCATTTGGCAAAACTCTGGCCGCAGAAAGTAATTACAAAGTAGCAAAAAGTATTGAGTCGTAGCCTACAAAGCAGAGCTCTAGTGCAGGGGTTCAAACCATTCAAACACGCGCTCGTGCGCTGAGCATTAGCTCGTGGCTTGATAAGAGGTAGCTCGCCAAGAGGCCGTTCATACACCAGGTTTGTGCGCTCAAGTTCATTCAAATAAAGGCGCGTCGCATCCACAGCGAGATTGAAAAAATCTCACCATTTCAGATTCAGAATGCCGCAAGCAAACCGAAGAACCAACCAATCAGCCCCTTCCGTGACAACATTGAAAGCTCCGTCAACATGAAGGATCGCGGTGCACTTAAACACAACTGGTGTTTTTCTCTTCTCTGTGAATAAATCTTGTAGCGGACCTAACGTTACAGCAAGCGTTTCTCGGTGGTGGAAATCCATTGGCTACTAAAACGTCTTTGTCGTTATGGAGAGCGCAGTGCATGGTTGCGTAGCAACGAATACGCAACAGGAAAATCGGCCAAGTTTTACTATTAATATTAAAAGATAAGGGGATGTGAATGTCAGTAATTTATCATTTTATGACTCAATCTTTTTATAAAAGATCATTTAAAGGCTGAAATACGTCAGGTTTATCTGTTTATAAAACTATTTTTGTAAAGACTTTATTTTAACTTGATAACCTGTTGCAGGACACTTTAAAATCTGGCCATAAATTTTAATGGTATTTTAATGTTTAGCCTATGTAAACAAAAAGTGCATATTCATGCTAATTTTATTTGCTGGGTTTAGATATACATTTGGTAAATTGATTTCATAATAATCATGAAATGAAATGTTCATGCCATTTCATCTCTGGGTATGATCAACTAAAAATCAACTATAATTTTGTTTTTACAGTATAAAATGCAAAGTACAAATTTCACCTACACACACACACACACACGTATATATAAATATTTTTTTTCCGAATATTTTCTTATTTACATTTTTGGTAATACGTCAAGTAGGTCTTAAATTTCAATGTTTATGGTCTTAAAATGTCTTAAAAGGTCTTAAATTTGACTTACTGAAACCTGCAGAAACCCTGAAAATGATATACGATCCGGCCAAATCACAGAGATGTCGATTCGCACGGGACTAATATTATCACAGGACCTCGGTGTTTGGCGAAATATAGTAGGTAATTTGCAGGGGAATTTTTACTTTACAAATTACAGACATGGCCGATTCGCACAGAATTAAGATCACAGACAAACTCTGCAATTATTACAAATTACTACAGGTCACCAGATAATACTAATCCCGTGCGAATAGGGCTTGTGTCTTTAAATGAATTCAATTACAATTAAACGTTTCACAAGGATTAACAAAAATCTGCTAACGCTGTAAACTATATAGGGTGCCGCACATTCCTATAACATTAAAGGTTGTAGCCTAGACTTCTAACCTAAATTCAGATGCAGCAGTATGAGTGTTTTGTGTTTATTGATAGTTTGCTCATGGCTGTTGTTCACAGGAATATAAATGGACTGGACCCCGGTGCTCTGACCGCCATGGCTTCCCCATCGAGCCGTGTCTCCTCCCGGCATGCTCCCTCTCAGCGTGTGAGACGTTCCACCTCCACACAAGCTCGGACACATAGAAATCGAGAGGACATTCGAGAGAGAGGGAATGTGTGAGTGTGTGCGTAGAGAGACTGAGATGACGTGCCTCCACCGCGTCTGACAGATGCATGTCAGGCGTGGGGGTGCCGTTCCTATAAGCGTCCCGCGTGGTTCTCTTGTTCTCACGAGGTCTCACTTAAAGCCAGCAAAACGACAAGGGTCCGAAGTCGGACCGCAGCTTCAGCGTGATTGTTTTTAGTGAGCCGCACAGTTTAAAAGATGTTTAGCAAAATATAAAAACCATTAAAAAGAATGAAAAGGGATTTTCTTTGAGGTGAACGTCACTGTATGCTGAACACAGATGAGTGTGTGTGTGTGTGTGTGTTGTATGAGTGTGTGGGGCATGTGTGAGATCTGAACGTCCCCTCAGCCTTGATTTACATGTTTACTGTTTTCAGGTTAATGTGGAGGTCAGCAGATGTGTTTAACTATAATGAATGCAAGAAAACCTTCATGTTACACAACTTCACCTACCTTTAAAAGCTCCTTTAGTGATTTATTAACCCAGCTGGCTGGACACCAGTCTGCGTAATGCAACCTCTCTTTTAGGGCTTCAAAAGGTATGTATGGTTTCAAGACTGATTTCTGTATTTGCCACTGCTGTACTTCCACAGTTCAAAAGTGTTCACTGTAAGATCTCATGGTCATCATCACCCTGTATTGACACACAAACTGCTTTGACTGTAAATCAGTCTCTGTGCAATGTGACCGTCGTCACGGAACTTTGTCAGTGGTTGTACGAACCTCATTTCTTTCCCATGTGCCTCTGGATCTGCTGGTGAGTTTGATATTCACTGTTTATTTATTTCACTCATGGAGCGGAAGCCAAGCTTTTTTTTTGTCACAGTGTTTAAGTTTAGTTAATTTATGCAAAGCTTCAACTGTATAGGAGCACTTGTGTTTATTTACCCCTTTGAGTCTTCTGATTTCACACGCACTTTCGTTGGCTGTCTTGTTATATTTCATGTATATAGATTTGTAAACATGGCAGCGCTGCCCAGCCTGTAGATACTAAAATTGGGCTGATTTGCTGTTTAATTTATTTCAGAAACATTATGGCATGTTTTGACACACGGATTGATTTTTACATACTGTGCGTTGTTTGAAAGCATATATCAAGATGTAAAATTGGTTGTCTAATATGCGCAAATGAATAAAGGGATGAAATGAGTAAGGTTTCTTTAATAATCAAACAGTAAATGGCAGTCTGGGAAATTCATAAAATTTTATTTTACAAGTGTGATCAAGTCATCAATGTCATGCAATATGGTGCATGTCTGCCTTCAGAAATGGTTGACTAGCTATATTTTGACCTGAAAATATTAGACGCTTTCTATACAGTAAACTAAGTGGATTTTTGTTAAAGTATCTACATTAAATTATAATCATGGTAACATTTTTATTTTTTTATTTTAATTTTTTTAGTCACTCCGAAATCCGTAAATAAAAGTATTTTCCATTTTACAGTGGGTGAATGTCGTTTGAACCTTTCTGGATTATGGAAGCTTGTTTCCGCCACTGAATAAAAAAAATAAAATAAATAATTGTGACTTTTTATCTAACAATTCTGACTTTTTCTCAGAATTGCGAGATAAAAAGACAGAATTGCTGGATATAAAGTCGCAATTCCGAGTAATAAAGTCAGAATTGCGAGTTATAAAGTCAGAATTCGGTTATAAAGTAGAATTGCGTGATACAAAATCAGAATTGCGAGATATAAAGTCAGAATTGCGTGATATAAAGTCAGAATTGCAAGATATAAAGTCAGAATTGCGTGATATAAAGTCAGAATTGCGTGATATAAAGTCAGAATTCGTGATATAAAGTCAAATTACGTGATATAAGTCGCAATTCTAGAAAAAAAAAGACAGGAGTGCGACTTTTTATCTCACAATTCTTTTTTTTTTCTCACAATTGCGAGTTTACGTCTCGCAATTCTGACTTTATAACACATAATGCGAGTTTATATGTCGAAATTCTGACATCTTTTCTCAGAATTGTGAGATAAAAACTCGCAATTGCGACTTATTAGGCCAATTCTAAGGGGAAAAAAGACTAACTTTTTCCCCTCAGAATAATTCATATCTTGCCATTCTGACTTTATATCTCACAATTCTGACTTTATATCATGCATTTCTGACTTTATAACGCGCAATTATAACTCGCAATTCTGACTTTATATCTCGCAATTTTGACTTTATATCACGCAATTCTGAGTTTATATCACGCAATTCTGACTTTATATCACGCAATTCTGACTTTATAACTCGCAATTGCGCCTTTATATCACGCAATTCTGACTTTCCATCTTGCAATTCTGAGAAATAATGTCAGAATTGTGAGATATAAAGTCGCAATTGTGAGAAAAAAGTCAGAATTGTGAGATAAAAAGTCGCAATTAACTTCTATATTTTTTCATTCTATGGCGGAAACAAGCTTCCATACTGGATCCACCATCAAATTGCTAGTTTAATTCAAGTGCTGAGAGAAGGCTAAATGTCCAGTAATCTCACTCGCAAATAACTCCTTTTTTGTAACGTTACAGATGTGACGTAATGACGCAAAGACATGCTCGAATCTCCGCGGAAATCCACCTGTACCACTGGAATTAAAAACATGATTACAAACGCTTTGAGCTAATGAACGCTGGCTAGTTATATATTTTCTCAAATGATGTATTTGGGATCATTTTTAACCCCCAAAACTACGGACTGCAACTTTATGGAACTGTACCAGCTGTGTTTCTACCTAATTTCTGGATTGACACGAGCACGAATACAAACCGCTCTAGGCCAGAATCGTGCTGGTAGAATCCACGAAGTGACGTCGCTACTCGGGATTGGTCTTTTGTTTTGTTGCCTGGGTTTCTATGTCAGCGAAGTAAACAAACAAAGCAGTAATAAAATTAATAGTGATTGCTGATCAAAGCACGGAGCTGATAATTCTCCATAACGCGGTCACTGTAAATAGTGATCTCATACCATCGGTAAATCGTCGCGTTAACAATTAAGGCAACGACTGGCGCGTTTGTAAACATTCTAGAGAGCTGCTGCGAGTCAGAAACGCGGAAACCATAACCGGTCCGTACCAGCTTGCCCAGATCGGCATGGATTGAGAACCATTCGGCTCGACGGTGGAAACGGCAAATGTTAATGTTAACGAACAAGTGGACCGTGCAGAACGGATTTCAAGTAAAGTTAGGCCTACAGACTTTAAAAGCACGGATTTCACCAGACGTTTCAGAGTGGTATGTATGCTTTTTTTTTTTTAAACATTACACAGCAAGTTAAAAAAGTGAAATCATAATTTTTGAAATCTAGAATCTTTTTTAAATTGAGTCTATTGAAACATTCAATATGTTCAAAGAGTCTGATTCGTTCAGAAATGAAGCTTAGATAGATAGTCTTTCCAAGTGAAGGAGGTGGTGGTGGGCATAGATAGATAGATAGATAGATAGATAGATAGATAGATAGATAGATAGATAGATAGATAGATAGATAGATAGATAGATAGATAGATAGATAGATAGATAGATAGATAGATAGATAGATAGATAGATAGATAGATGATGATAGATAGATAGATAGATAGATAGATTCCAAGTGAAGGAGGTGGTGGTGGGCATCTATAGATAGATGGAGTCCTTGGATCTGACACTGGCTTTGGAACAGACACTGGCTCCGGCTCTGGAGCATAGAGCATGGTGGTGGGCATAGATAGATTCCTTCCAAGTGTAGGAGGTGGTGGTGGGCATAGATAGATTCTTTCCAAGTGAAAAAGGTGGTGGTTGGTTTAGATAGATAGAGTCTTTCTAAGTGAATGAGGTGGTGGTGGGCATAGATAGTTAGAGTCCTTCCAAGTGAAGGAGGTGGTGGTGGGCATCTATAGATAGATAGAGTCCTTCTAAGTGAAAGAGGTGGTGGTTGGCTTAGATAGATAGAGTCCTAAGTGAAAGAGGTGGTGGTGGGCATAGATAGATAGAGTCCTTCCAAGTGAAGGAGGTGTTGATAGACTTAGATAGATAGATCATAGATAGATAGATAGAGAGATAGATAGATAGATAGATAGATAGATATAGATAGATAGATAGATAGATAGATAGATAGATAGATAGATAGATAGATAGATAGATAGATAGATAGATAATAGATAGGGTGGTGATGGTGCAGTGCATAAGACACCTTTGGTGTGATAAAATCCACTGTGAGACACCAATGTGTCCCGAATGTGTCCTCGGCCATCTGACGTCTCTGACACAACACATCACACCACCTCTGTATCCTTTCTGAACATTTGAAATATCCTACATAACATGGGTTGCTCTGCTATGAACTGCACTAACCGACACTGTAGGAGTACTTCGCTACACTTTTTCCGGTAAGTGACATTCCACTTATATTTCACGTAGTTAGTACTATTTACCATCAATGTTTGTGGGCAGTGGCACTGCAACAGTTAGCATTAAATCGCCTCAGGTAAGTTAGCGTCTGAGGTAGGGGCTAATACAATGCTAAATCATAAATCAGATGTACCTGTGTGTACAATAACATACCGATGTCCAGCAATCAATTTAAATAGTACATTGTTTAATTTGTTGTTTAATGAGATGTAATATGTCGTTGTTGAGAATTTTCACGTGAAGAAATACGCCCCTAATCCTCCCCCCTCCCCCACAACTAATCCTAAATCTACCAATGCCGGGGGGATAATAATTTGGCGGGGGTTGAAATTCGGCACAACACCGGTTCAGTCTCACACAAAGCCTGCCCTTTTACCCATATATAGATTTGCCAGAGGGTGGGCGGGTTAGGATTTCCCAAGGATTTTTCAAAAGGTGGCTCCACCCATACCCCCCATAAATGGCCTTAAAGCCGATATTCAGAAAGTCTGTCCATTTTTTTTACAGTCTATGCTCCAAACCATAGACTGTAAAAAAGGTTGGTATGTGCTTTTGAAGGATTCAGTATATGGCCTGAGAGAGTTTATCTTGCACAATAGTCACAACATGACTGCCCTCTTGTGGGAGACATTATCTGCACAGAGATATTTGTTCTGCTTTGGAAAACCCTATCCTTTATTTGTTCTTTTCACTTAGTGTGAAAATTTTTAAGCGAACATATTAGTGTTGTCATCAATGCCGGAATTTCCAACTTCAATATGATCCCTTAAAAACATCTATTCGATACCACAGGGAAAACTGCCATATATATATATCACCATACAGACCTAATTTGTTCTCACATTTTTTTGATAATGTGGGTAATTTTGTTGTAATAGCTCACACACAGCACAGGAAGACTTTATTTGAATCATTGAACAAGATTTACAACAGCAAAAAAGTTTTTTTTTTAAATTAAAATCAGAATAAATAAACAAATTGCAAACTATAGCACAAATAAATAATGAAGAGACAAATGAAACAAAAAGGGATTTAAGTTTTTCATGGTGAGTCGAATCACCATTTAGGTAAGAAATACTACAGAAATGAAAGTAATCAAATGTTAAATAACTGGATAGTTTCTGTTGTCAAAATTGAATAATTAATTAAATAAAATAAAGATTAATGCTAACAATTAAAGTTAATAAACAAACACCATCGCACACTGTAGGTGATAGGTGCATAGGAAACACTACGCACACTATCAGTACTCCCGCACACTATCAGTATTTGCAAATAAAACTTTAATTTAGTGGCATGCCTGATGAAGGTCGTTTAATTTTAGCGGCATGCCTGATGAAGGTCGTAAGACCGAAACATTGCCGCTAAATTAAAGTTTTATTTGCAAGTACTGATAGTGTGCGGGAGTTCCTAATTGTACAATTAAAGTTACAAAAAAAGATATTTTCTTTTATTAACATGACACTTTAAGAGCCTATGCACAGATCCAATATACTGTTATACTACATACCTTTTCTATGTTTGCGTTCCAAAACTGACTGTTTTTGCATGAATACTCTGCATTTTGACATTATTGTATATGTATTTGACTGTTTAATTGAAATTAGTCACCAAAAAGTAGTCAATTTGGTACTCGTGAGCTGAGAGGCAGCTTTATGAGAGAACAACTTGTAGGTGATATCAGGTAAAATTGGCGATTTAAGGTTTGAGGGTCCCAGCCCTCTGTAATTTAGAGTCTGACTTCAAAGGATTTCAAACCAATGACCCAATGGCTACTAGGGTTGGGTACCGAAAACGCGACGTAAGCGGTAGTAACGAGACGGTAGTAATAAGAACGAACATTTCTGTGGCTGACATTGCCCTGAAGCAACCCATGCGTATCCTATACACGTAAAAACTCATTATATGTATAAATTACACGATAAACACAATGATGCATGTGTGATCAGGTTGCTAAATCACAAATGATGATAACAGCAGTTGTTCCTCTTCGGGTGCATAGGCCTATTTTAATGCCAACTGCAAATCTTATCAAGTAGGCTAGCAAAAACTGTTGCCATTCAACAGCGAGTGTGACAATGTGTGCAAAATATTTTAACAAACTTCCGACACTTTAAGATGTTGATCTTAAAGTGTTTTACATCAGTTGCCTATTAAACGGCGCAAACAGAAAAAAAAAAAAATTAAATGTGATTTTCTTTTATGACCATTTTTTCAAAATCTCTTGAAATCCTATTCCTAACCCACTCACAGCCACTGAGTTAGAAGCACTGAAATGAAAATTAAGCAATTTAATCATCTATTGAACAGGCAGGACTCGAAAAACCCCAGCCAATCATTTCCAAGACCATCTAGAATCATTGGACAGAAAATGTGTCAATCAAATGGTCGTACCATACCCACTTCCACCCATTCCCCCATTCCCCTCGCGCGCTCTCCCCTTCGTGCGCATACTCAAAGTTTGTGACTCAAGCCAAGTTTCCATGCATTTGTCAATTAAATCATCTGAAGTTTCGGTAAAAAAAAACTGGTGAAGCTGTGTTTCCGTCAAACGCTTTAAAGCGAATAAAAACCTGTGCGTAATGACATCACATGCTGTTTTGCGATCAAATTGGTATGTCGAATTGATGTGGAAAAGGTGTTTCCATTCATTTTCTTACCAAATTGCGAACAAGCGAACAAAGTTTTGCTAGGCAAAATGGATCGTGCCAAAATAACGTTTCCTTCAGTGTTTATCGCATAAGCCAAAATATATCGATCAAGACAAAATCCGATGAGTCCATATTCATGAAATTCAGTCGAAGTTTTTTGTTACCATGCAAATCCCATATACCCTACATTTAAGTTAATATTGTGTCCAGTTTGGCCCTGTAAAAAAAGGGTATAATTTTTTGACAAAGTGTGTGCGGTTTCGTTTTCTTAGTACCGGTATAAGAACCGTTCACCGGAACCGTTCAAAAAATACAGAGTAGGTACTGGTGTGGTATCGAATTAAAAACCCAATCTGTGATGATGATGATTTCATTTGCAAAGACTGTTTGAAAAATGTTTTCATCACACACACACACACACACACACACAGATCAGTTCACTGATCTATGCTGTTCCAAAATGGACGTTTTATGTTTGCACCGCAATTTTTTTTTTTTTTTTTTTTAATGGCACATATAAATATGTTTGTTTAATGCAGTATAAATGTTATGTGGCAATATAAGCATTTGGGTTTTAAAATGAAAATTGATGATAAATTACTATTTCCCTTTGCAGTTTGACTGGCCCATTCTCCCTGAAACAGCTGGCCTATTTTACCTGAAAATCCAAAAAATGTCAGCACAGCTGATGTTTCAAGAACTGTAGGGCCTAAAATAATTATATTTTAATACATAATTTCAACACAAGATGAAAAAACATGTAATTTGTGACATGACAGTATGTGATGTCACAAAAACTGGATGTGACATCACATCCAGTTTTTGATTAGTTTAGATGTCTTTGGTCCGTGTTGCGATCGAATTTCAGAAGAACCACACTAGAGTTCTTTTGGTAGCTGAAATGTGGTTCTTGGTCTGCTTGTTTGGTGCGCACCAGGGTTCAGATAGCATTCACACCTTCAAATAATCGCACTAACAAAACAATCGCACTAGACTTAGTTTCAAACAAGACCTGCCAAGTGTGAACACCCTAAAACAAACATATGGCATATAACATAACTGAAGGAATGTGCCACTTTTCCTCTACAGCGTGATTTGACTACAGAAGAGCAAGCACAAAGAGCGCTTTTAGGCTAAATAAAGAAAACTGAGACAACACAAATGCATACATTTTCTTTAATACATACAAATATATAAATAAGTTACTGATTATAAAAAGCTGGTCTATATAAAACTATTTTTTTTTTAATATAAGATCTAACATTTGTCATTTAAGGCATCTAGAAATAATAATAATAATAAAAAAACACTCATTAAATGACCCTGCCTTGCGTATTTTCTACATTCATTTGTTCCCAGAACCACCTAATCTCAGAATCTACATCATTACAGAATATGAATGTCAATTGCAACTGGCCTTTGTCAGAAATCCTGAAGTAGTTTAGAGTAATAACAGAAATTGTATTTTAAAAAATGTTTTTGTGAGATGATCTGAAGTGATTACAGTTGCATATGGCACTATGAAAAGTCAGACCTGCAATTCTGGTTGGGTTTATTTACTACAGCAGTCTGGGAAATATTATGCTTTATCTCTTGTGTACATAATCTATAGCAAATACAGCTGATTGTCCACCAATAAGAGGAGTATGGGTAAATAGTAGAAGGGTGAGGGACTTTATGGACAAAAATGAATAGCCTATGGTAAAATGCACTTATGGTGGTGTCTTGGCACACATCACAAATCAGTCTCTATGTCTCTGTCATTCCTGCTATCTGAAGGCACTGGACTATAATCACAGTCTATGGTCATCTTAATGCTTGGCTTCAGTGTATTAGTGTCTATATGAGTGGAGGAGCTCTTAACCTCTCTGTCTTTCTTTCTGTCCAGCCAGTAGAAGGACAACATGATGAAGAGACCAGCTGTGGACCCGGTTATGCTGCAGGCAAAGAACACATGGGTGTATTGCCTAGTGGTGTCAACCAGAATTCCTGTAAACAAAAAACAAAAAAAAATCATAATAAGCCACATAAATTACTTTTAAGTTGATCCCTGAAATATTGAATTGGCCATTTCTCAATTACCTTTTTTTTTCAGAAATATTTTCCCATTTGTTCTCTCCATGTGCATTTCACAAAGGAAAATGCATGGGTGAAATGAAAGTACACAAGACTGTGCACTAAATGGGATAGTTAGTTTAAGGGTTTACAGGTTTGGAACAACATGAGGATTACATTTTTTTATTTATTTTTTTTACGTAATTCTTATTGTGATATTTTAAATTCAGGGAAGAAAAAATAATACAGGCATAGTTGAAATGCAGGACACTGCTTACTTCTTGCAGGACGCAGGAACAAAGCTCCTAATAGCTTTTTTGCTCATGAAAGACCAACTCCTATCTACACGTATGAAGAAATAACAAAATTTTAACAACAGTTTGACAAACTCGCATTTAAATCAAATTTTCAAATCAGCAATTAAATCTGAGTTGTCTTAAATGTTGTTTCTTATATTCATGTAGCATTAAAAGTCCTAAAAGCCTGCTATGGGAACTGAAGCTTTCTCAACAACTGTATGTACAATGACTATCAATTGGCGATTGGCTCTTTTATTTAGAAAGCGGGCCTTATTCCACCATATAAGTTACAGTTTCTCCCATTCATACTAATAAGGATGAACCCTCTTGGTATATCTATTAGTGCATGAGTTGGGAGTCTACATAGTGTCCTAGAGGAACTACATTTTTTATTTGTTTGATTTTTGGAAAAGAGCACCATGTAATCTGTAAGTACTTCCGAAAAAAAGTTTAAACCAACATTAGAGTGAATATTTGTTGGCCTTGACAAATACAAGCAGGCATTCTGATTTCACCCACTAATAAATGTAGTATGTCAAACGAACGTCAGAGACATCACTGTAGAAACATTACATCACCTGCTAATGGTGGGCCAAGCAGTAGCATGATGCTCTCCCATAATGCTGATGAGGCCCAGGGCGGATGGGAAGCGGCTCAATCTCGACCGTGTCCATAAGTACGGTGAAACAACAAGGAGCCAATAAGGCTCATAGAAAACCCAAACACTATAACATAGACCAGCAGTACTGAAAAACTTGTTCCCATCCCACAGATGCAGTTGCTTAACCCGTTGATCAGCACCGCCATGGCAAACAGATAGGCAAAGCAATGGCTTCCTCGGAAACGAGGCAGCCCGAAAACCAGCGCTGTTGCGGGCCGAATGATGATGTTGATCAATCCGAGGATGGACATCAGTAGAGCGGCTTGGTCTTGCTCCATACCGTACGCGGTGGCATAGGGAACCAGGTAAACCAGGGGCACCACGAAGCCCAGCATCATCCAGGACAACCCAAGAGCATAGGCACAGAAGTATGGGTTACTGCACAGTAGGTCAAAAGCCATGTGTCTCTGCAGGAAATGCATGACGGTGGAGAGAGTGGCCCGTGAGACGGCCCTTCAGACCCTCTCTTTCCTGATGAACGGAAAGGCAATTGTTTTTAAGGTGGTGATTGTCCTTAGGTCCGTTTCTGCCGTCTGTCTTTGGTTTGGCCCCAAGGGGGCGCATCACGGCCCCACAAACGCAACAGTTCAGCAGAACCCCTCCAGCACCAGAAAACTGCCCCGCCAACCGAAGCTGCTTAGCAGATAGTTGGCCAGCAATGGTAGGATGCTCAGCCCGAGTGCAGTGCCAGTGGAAGACAGGGCGTTGCGAATGCCCTGCGACGCACAAAGTAGTGGCCCATCATGGTGATCGATGGCTGGAAAGACAAAGAGAATCCCATTCCTGAAGGAAAGATGATAATTCAGTCCATTTCATGTGGTTCGTCCCACTGAGCAAGAATCATTTTCACACGACTGTTTCTGTGAAGGTAATATATACCCACCTGTAATAATGCCAGCAGTGATGTACAGCTCTACCATTGTCTGTGCAAATGAGCTGGCTGCCATTCTCAGTCCGCTCAGGATCCCGCCGATGATTATTGTTGCGCGGCAACCGTAGCGTTCCCACGAGAACACTACATAAGGGGCCTACGGAAAGACAATGGCATTGTAATATGAACAATAATGAACGTGGTTGGTTACGGTGTGCACACAATAGCTGCATTGACTTACAGATGATCCTCACGCTCCCACATATGCAGATGATGACAAACAATTTTTTTTTCAAACAAACCACTGGCTATTTACGTTTGGTATTAAAACACTATATATGCTAATTAAAGTTAATTCATTGTATTTGATAGGCTTTGACAGAAATGTTTAAATTTGATTATGGAATTAGGCTGCCATTTCAAGACAGTACTATTGTACTGCCCTTCTGAACATAGACTGGATTTATAGACCCACACATGGTTAGAGACTCAGACAGGTAACCCGGAGGTCATGGGTTTCATTCATGGCCACAAACAAACTATTTATTCGCTGAACTAAATTTGTTAATTTTATTTGATTTTGGCCCTGTTGTAATTCACAATATTGGATTATATGGACTCAGCTGTTAAAACTCATATCACTATTCAAATGTTGGTCCCTTGTGAAAAAGCAGTGGACTTAATTACCTTTACAAGAAGTACACACTTCAAGGTCATTTTATTAAGTATACATATATTAATGTACTAGTGATATACTGTACTGTATTTCAATTCTATTTGAAACTAAATTGGTCAACTTTGTAGTGTATACTTATACTTTAAGTGTATCAGAAGTAGACGTATGTCTACAAGCAAAGAGTATAGAAGAACGAGGTGAAACTCTGATGCTTTTTTTGTTGACAGCCACTAGAAAATTACTTAAATTACGCCGACAGTAAATTTTGTTCACTTGGTACACCAACAGTACATGCTGTATATGAACACCATACTAATACTGTTTGACCCCCCTTTGCCTTTAGAACTGCCTTAATTCTACGTGGCATTGATTCAACTAGGTAGGGTACATGGTGGCCATAAAGGGATGGACATGGTCAGAAACAACGCTCAGGTAGGCAGGGGTGGTAAAAGTACTCAAAAGTTATACTCAAGTAAAAGTATATATACTTAAATAAAATATTACTCCAGTAAAAGTAGAAAGTCCTCCATTCAAACATCACTTGAGTAAAAGTACAAAAGTATCCGATTTAAAAAGTACTTAAGTACCGAAAGTAAAAAGTAAACATTCCAATGAACTGTAAATATACATAATTAAGCAGAACAATTATTTTGAGGGGGGTTTGCAATTATTTAATTGAACAAATGATGAGATTACATCATTTTTCAGATTACTGCAATTAAGAATTTGTTAGATTTGCAATAATAAAAGACAATTACAGGAGATTTAAAGGCTGTTAAATATGTTCTATAGCACTGTGTTGTGTTTGTTACATTTTACTGTTTAGAAGATTGATCTCCTTTAAATCTCCTTTATAAATGCTTTACAAGGCATGAATACTCACTTTAGATGAGCTCACACACATAGTTAACTGACCACTAGTAAATGCTTTATAACTACCTGTATTTACTACATTTACTTAAGTGATCTTATGAATGACTGACAACTCTTAAATAACTGGTTTGTAAATAATGCTATACTTCATTTCAGGGGTTGGGCGTTATGGCAACAATATCATATCACGATTTTTTTTTTAGGAAAATCACGATCACGATTTTTTTATCACGATTCTTTTTGAAGTTTTACTATTTTGCAAGTGGATGTTCATTACAGCCAAACTAATGTCCCTATGTTAAAAACAAAGCCTTAGGTAACAAAAGAAAAAAGAAAGGCATACATTTAGGCCAGTGGCGAAGATAAAAATCTTCGTCATTATTTTCTTTGTTATTAAAAAAAATTAGACAAGATAAACATTACACAAATTAATATTCAAATTAAATAAACAGTGCTTTTTTTCAAATGCAGTAGGTGTATTTAACAGTAGCATTGAAGAAAGTAATTAAATGAACAAATATTAAATTAAAACACTACATAGACTTCACTATTATTGATTCTTATTAAAGCTACTATTAAAGTTCTCAGTCAGTGAGTGATTTTCTCCTTGTGTTTTTTTATTTTTAATTTTTTTTATTAACACTAAAGGGATAGTTCCCTCAAAAATGAAAAAATGTCTTAATTTATTCTCTCAAGATGTTTTAAATCCTGAGTTTCTTTCTTCTGTTGAAAATAAAAGTTATTTTGAATAATTTGGGTAACCGAACAGTTGCTGGTCCCCAGTGTAGTTTTTTTTTCTCTCCTGGAAGTTAATGGGGATCAGCAACTGTTTGGTTACCCACATTCAAAAAAAAAATCTTCTTTTGTATTCAGCACAAGAAAGAAATTAATACAGGTTTGGAACAACATTAGAGTGAGTAAATAATGACAGATTTATTTATTTATTTTTGTGAACTATCCCTTTAAGTAGGCTACAAGCAGCAGCACTATTTACTAGTGTCGCTTAGACCAGCACGCGACGCGTTTAATATAGACGCATATTACAACAGATTTTCTCTCAAATGTTTGCTTTCACTTTAGTCATAGCCAATTATTTTTATGTAAACATTGTGTGTATTTTACAGTATTAGCATAACAAGACTCGAAAGAGAACTTAGTCCAGTATTCAGGCGCTGTTTGACAGGCTTCTGTCTGCGAGCGTCGGGGGTTTGCGCTCAGGAAAGCGGACGTTAGAACAGCGCATCAGCACGTGAATTAAATGTTTAACCGGCAAGGCTTATGCAAATAATGAACTTTGGTGAATTGCAGTGTCCCGGACCGGACCTATTCATTAACGTGTGATGTGTAGGCTACGTCGCGTTGTAGGCTACAATTGAGACCGAGGCGCCAGAACTGAACTGATAGAAAGCACTGTAACACGGTCGTGGCAGGCAAAGAAGACATTTCAGCCGATAAGAATCTTACTTAACTTCAGTGAATTCAAACATATCCTTGAGATATGGCCATGGGTGATCCCTGTCGCTGAATCTCGGGATCATTTCTGCTGACAGCGAGGGCTGCTTCTGTTTCTGTTTCTTCCACTGAACTGGCGAACTGAACAAACTGCTATGTGAGCGTATGCTGACAAAGAGCGTGAGCGCGTGCGTTCTTTTTTCTAAAGAAAACCACGTTTTTCATTGGTTTGGAAAGCCAAGTGTAATAAATACTCGGAGCGGGCATGGGGAAATGTATCGGAGTAAAAAGTAAATTTTGCCTTTAATATTGTAGTGGAGTAAAAGTGAAAGTAGGTGCAAATAAAACATACTCAAGTAAAGTACAGATCCCCGAAAAAATACTTAAGTAAAGTAACGAAGATATTTTACTTCGTTACTTACCACCACTGCAGGTAGGCCGTGGCATTTAAACGATGCCCAATTGGCACTAAGGGGCTTAAAGTGTGCCAAGAAAACATCCCCCACACCATTACACCACCACCACCAGCCTGCACAGTGGTAACAAGGCATGATGGATCCACGTTCTCATTCTGTTTACACCAAATTCTGACTCTACCATCTGAATATCTCAACAGAAATCAAAACTCATCAGACCAGGCAACATTTTTCCAGTCTTCAACTGTCCAATTTTGGTGAGATCTTGCAAATTGCAGCCTCTTTTTTCTATTTGTAGTGGAGATGAGTGGTACCCGGTGGGGTCTTCTGCTGTTGTAGCCCATCCGCCTCAAGGTTGTGCGTGTTGTGGGGTTGTAACGAGTGGTAATTTCAGTCAAAGTTGCTCTTCTATCATTTTCGCCCACAGGACCGCCGCATACTGGATGTTTTTTCCCTTTTCACACCATTCTTTGTAAACCCTACAAATGGTTGTGCGTGAAATCCTAGTAACTGAGCAGATTGTGAAATACTCAGACTGGTCCGTCTGGCACCAACAATCATGCCACGCTAAAAATTGCTTAAATCATCTTTCTTTCCCATTCTGACATTCAGTTTGGAGTTCAGGGGATTGTCTTGACCAGGACCACACCCCTAAATGCATTGTAGCAACTGCCATGTGATTGGTTGATTAGATAATTGCATTAATGAGAAATTGAACAGGTGTTCCTAATAATCCTTTAGGTGAGTATGTTTTCTTTAAAGTTTTTTTATTTTTACTTTTTTATCAGTTGTGGATCCAATCATTAAATACACATTTGAGGTAGTTTTTTCTTGCTTTAAGTATGTCCATTTTATGCACCTTTACACATTTACTACTAATATTAGTAACCAACTCCACTAGGCCTGAAATATATTTGTATGTTTTAATCCCCTGGATCATGCTACAAACATGATAATCTTATAGAACATGATGCATTGCTGTGTCTGTTCCCCTATAATTGCCTCTTTTGAAAAGTGGCTATGTTTTTTTTTTTCCAAAGTCTTGCTTTTCTTCCTTGTAGTCCTCCTTTTCCTTTTGTTTGTAATACGAGAAACTTGATTTGATCCAACACTTTGCACCCACTGAGTACAGCAGTTAGTATAGTGCAAATTACTTCAAACTCTTTAAAACCCCAAGGGAGATTGAACATTTGCACCGCTTAAATTAATGCTTTAGGTGTCACGGCACTGTGTGAAAATAAACCAATAGGGATCACCTTAACATTGTTTTTGGCACTAACTTGTCCAGCAGACTGCAAAGAGAAAGGGCTGGAGAGACAAATAAACATTTCTCACAGAAGAAAAATTTTCCAGAGCCAGATCAGCAATGTAATAGCAATAGCAACCTCCTGCCTGACTCAGAGCTGACTGTCCCTATGGAGTGTTCACTACTCCCAACCTACTCCCAACACACTCGGCAAGCAATATTTGTATACGTTTACTACAGTTCACAAAATTATTGTGCATATGCACCGTTTGTATATTCTCCTGTTATGTAACCCAATGGGTTGTAATAGTTGCATAGTGTACTTTGAACTCAGACACTGCTGCCTAGTAACGAATTCTGAGCTGCATTAAGCCGAATAAAAATGCCAATCCCCAAATACTTTTCTCCACATCAGCTATTCAGAGTTGTCAGCGCAATGACTGGATGAATTTCCCTGTGAAGTGATATAACACTTGTTTCTAATGCAGCGTCCTGACTGAGCACGTGTACTCCTTAGGATTTAGAATCACACTTAAAGGGCAAGTTCACCCAAAAATTTAAATGATCCCATAATTTACTCACCCTCAAGCCATCCTTAATTGTATATGATTTTTTCTTTCAGCCAAACACAATTAGAGTTTAAAAATATTTCTCTCTCTTATTAAAAATATTTCTGGCTCTTCCTAGCTTTATAATGGAAGTGAATGGTGCCGGAGATTTTGAAGCTCAAAAAAGTGCATCCATCCATCATAAAAATAATCCATGCAGTTCCAAGGGTATAATAAAGGCCTTCTGAAGTGAAGTGATGCATTATTGTGGGAAAAATATCCATATTTATAACTTTAAAATTATAATCAGTGGCTTCTGGCTGTAAGCGAGTGTAGTTCCCGACTGATGATTTATTAACGAATGCAGAAGCGCAGAGAAAAGAGCATAACAAAACACTGGTCATGAATTAGAAGTCTAAAATGAGAATTTTTACAGAGAAATGTCGGAGGAGCTTGAGTTTGTTGCCCAGCCCTATTTGTTTGAACCGTGAAAGGCCTCTACTCTCCTAAACTCACGCAACTCCCACATCCTATGTCATAAGTTCGAGTCATAGTTCACTCTTCCGCCGGAAATCGATTCACGTACGGTCGTCACCTGAAACCAAGTGATTTATAGTTGATAAAGTTATAGGGATATTTTTCTTACAAAAAAACATTGTTCTGCTTCAGAAACCCTTTATGAACACCCTGGAGTCATATGGATTACTTTTATGATGGATGGATGCGCTTTTTGGGGGCTTCAAAATCTCCATTCACTCCCATTATCAAGCTTGGAAGAGCCAGGATATTTTTTTGAACTCTGATTTAGTTTTTTTTTTAAACAAAGAAAGTTTACACATACACCTAGGATGGCTTAAAGGGATAGTTCGGCCAAAACTGATATTTAAACCATGCATTACTCACCTTCAAGCCGTTCAAGATGCATATGTCAATCTTGTTTCAGACGAACACATTTTCAGTTATTTTAGCAAATGTCTTAGACCCTTCAGTGGATATAATGTGAAGAAATGGGGTCCAGCTCCTTCAAGTCCCAAAAATGTGCATAAATCCTTCACAAAAGTAATCCATCCGGCTCCAGGGTGATAAACGAAGGCCTTCTGAGGGTAATTTTTGCGGTATTGTCGTAAAAATATACATATGAAGAGTTCAGATGCAAAAGCCTCTAAGTGCCATTTGAAATTTTCTTCTAAAATGATCATTTTTATCAAGCTTGTATATTTAAGTTCAGTAATTTCACCTAAATGGCAATGAAGATTACCTATTAATTGTCATTTAAGTGAAATTACTGAACTTAAATATACAAGCTTGATAAAAATGGTCATTTTAGAAGAAAATTTCAAATGGCATTTAGAGGCTTTTGCATCTGAACTCTTCATATTTAAAACTTTATAAATTAAAATATCTGACTTCCGGCAATGATCGTCGGCGGTTCCTAAGCTACGTAAGTTCACGGGTGATGGAAGTCGGCGTCACGTAGCGTAGGAACCGTCGTGATGTTTCCTACGCTACGTCCTACCTCGATACGCCGACTTCCATCACCCGTGAACTACGTAGCTTAGGAACCGCGCGACGACCGTTGCCGGAAGTTAGATATTTTAATTTATACATTTTTAAATATGAAGAGTTCAGATGCAAAAGCCTCTAAATGCCATTTGAAATTTTCTTCTAAAATGACCATTTTTATCAAGCTTGTCAAGACTTCCATCACCCGTGAACATACGGCGATCGTTGCCGGAAGTCAGAGATTTTCATCAGGCTTGGGAGAGTTACTTTAAAAATGTATTCCGATACAGTTACAAATTACTTCATTAAAAAAGTATTCAGTAATGTAATCCAAGTACCAGAATATGAAAGTAATGTAACTGATTACTTTTGGATTACTTCAAGGACAGATATTATATATTAAAAAAAATAATAATAATTTTTTGAATTCTTTTATTAAGAATTTCACATCCCTTACATACATTTATTTAAAGGGCTATCGAGACATTTAGTGGCTACAGTATGGTTTTACAGATTATTATGTATTATGTAGGCTACAAGGAAATAATAAAAACACAACATTTAAAAATTCTACACAATCTACATATTAGTTTATTTTAAAATAGGAAATAAACTGTTGACTAATGCCGTGATCTTTCTTAATTTGCCTGACTGAACTTGGACCGTTGGCAGTAGGAGTTCCCTTACGTTAGCAGCGAACATCTTCCTAAGTGAGACTGAGAACGAAGAGATTATGAAAGGACATTTTAGGTACTAAAAAGATACTCTCTTAATTTCTACAGATTCCAGCATCGCTAGAAAACTTTCAACTGCGATCATACAAACCACTGAATTTTAAAGCAGTAATAAACGCTACATAAGCTAACAACAAGGCATAGTTTGCACTGTAAAACCATGTTGTTGGAATTTTCCTCTTTAAAAACAAAATAGCAGTTTACACTTGACTCGTGTCGCGAGCATAGACAGTAAGGTCATGAGTCATTAATATAGTGTTATTATGCCAAAATACAGATTTACTTCAGTTTTAAATGACACCACTGTAATCCTGAAAGTATCCCCTCTTTTTCAAAAAGTAACTATAATCTGATTACTATGTTTTTTGATGTAACTGTAACGAATTACAGTTACTGGATTTTTGTATCCTGATTACATAACGCCGTTACATGTATTCCGTTACTCCCCAACCCTGATTTTCATTTATAAAGTTTTAAATATGTATATTTTTACGATAATACCGCACGGATTACCCTCAGAAGGCCTTCGTTTATCACCCTGGAGCCGGATGGATTACTTTTGTGAAGGATTTATGCACATTTTTGGGACTTGAAGAGCTGGACCCCATTTCTTCACATTATGTCCACTGAAGGGTCTAAGACATTTTCTAAAATAACTGAAAATGTGTTCGTCTGAAACAAGATTGACATATGCATCTTGGACGGCTTGAGGGTGAGTAATCAGTGGTGGAAAGTAACTAATTACAAATACTTTTCGTTACAGTACTCTGAGTAGATTTTTCAATTTTTTCTACTTTCCTGAGTATAATTAAATTGTGGTACTTTTACTCTTACTTGAGTAAAATAAAAATAAAGTATTCAACTTCTCTACATTTATTTTTCATAAAAAGTACAAAGTACTATGACAAAGGTGCCGACGGAGCAACAGGGAAAGCTGACATTTGAAACACACTTTTCAAACTATTGCGGTGGAGCAGCGCCATATAACAGACCTGTAACAGACATATCTGAAGCAGTTCAGCCAATAACAGACTTGGTGAAAAACCAATCAAAACCTCCAGTTCGGCTGGGGGCTGGGCGTTCAAACCGCGCTTTGGCGCTCGTGTTTTAAAGCGCTAACATTTCAATATTATATTTCAGTGAATGTGAGTATTCTGCTCATATTTAATTATGGCAACTACTGAAATGGATCATACCATTGATAATACCAGAGCACTGAGCAGTTGAAGTAAATAAAAAAGCTCAGCTCATAACATGGACGCAGTTATTGCATGGACGGAGCAAGATCAATGTAAGTGTCTGAAATACATGCACACAGTTCAATTAATGGTAAAGCACGCCCCATCATTCTTTTCAGAATATCCCGATAGTTTGATAAACACACATATTATAGCTACTAACGGCCTTTGTTCTTGTCTTGTTCATGGACCTCTCGGTCTTGTCTCCGTCCGTCTCGCTGTCTCAGACCAACATAGTGGTCGAGGGATTTAGCAATAATACAATATCCACGACGATATCCGCAACGGATTAAAGCGCGCGTCCAAGTGAAGACAGTGCGGTGTGCACGAGCCAAACGAGAAAACACTGATCGCAGCGGCAACGAGCACTTTGATAACTTGATTTAAAAAATTGATTGATTGTGCAAAACAAAATCTTACAAGTTATTGCTCTGTTTTTTGGTCTCGGTCTTGGTCTCAACTTGGTCTGTCTTGTCTTGGTCTCGATACCCTCTGGTCTTGGTAGTGTCTCGGTTTTTAGGCGGTCTTGACTACAAGTCTAATATCCATATAAGGCATTTCCTGAAATGTGTAAGTTTAATACTTCTATGCATCGGTACTAGGCCTTCAGTATGAATGAAACAGATGACATGAGATTGTTTAGCGCTCCATTTCGCTATCATCTCCCCATTTTGGGTAAAAATAGAAAAATACTAAAGTAATTTGTAACGTAGTTACTTGAGTAGTTTTTAAGCAAACTGCTTATTTACTCTTACTTGAGTCATATTATTTTTCAGTACTTCTACTTGTACTCAAGTAAATTATTACTTAAGTAGCAATACTTTTACTTAAGTACAATTTGTCAGTACTCTTTCCACCACTGTGAGTAATGCACGTGTTAAATATCATTTTTGGCCGAACTATCACTTAAAGGGTGAGTAAATTATGGGATAATTAAAATTTTTGGGTGAATTAACCCTTTAAGATTGCCAAAAAACTTGAGTACAATCCCAGAGTTTAAGAGCACTGGAAGTGACCAGACTACCGCAGTCATCCTCTGACCTCTGTGCCTGTTTATGTTTCATGTTATGAAACAGATCAGTGTTGCACAACTGATTAGTACAGTAACTTGATAGAAGTGTTTTTCAGATACTGTATCTGACCCTGTGGTGAGCGCCGTGAGGATTGCGTCACAAAGCGCGGATGAACAAATGGATCAAATGCATGAATCAATTAATTTAATAATGAATTATGGGGTCTCTAATGACCATCACCAATATCCAGCATCCATCTGAATGATGCGACGGCAGACATATTCCGCAGAACGCTCACCACACACCAGCTTTACTGATGGAGAGGAGACAGAGTGATGAAGCCAATTGGTATTTAGGGATGATCAGGACTGGAGGCCATGATGGACAGAGAGCAAGATGCAAATTTGGCCAGGATGCCCCTACTCTTTTTCGAAGGACATCCTAGGATTGTTTAATGACCACAGAGCGTCAGGACATCAGTTTAACGTCTAATCCGAAGGATGGATTAGTATCTGAGAACCCTCCCTACCGCATGCATGCAGCACTGCCATCATGATAGCTGGCACCCATGACGTCTCAGTGTTGCTGGCTTGGAAGTCGTTCTGCAAGTCTGTGTAAAATATCCCGATGCAAGAAGGGAAAGCCAGAGTCATTGCTAAGACCAGAATGGTAGCAGCGACGACCACCCAGCCCCAGCCACCCTCAGGCGCCACATGGACACTGTCCTCTGGTCCTGCAGAGGAATGTTGCTGCACCTCTGGAAAATTGGAGGATTCCTCTTCCTGGTGGTCCGGCTCCTCTGACTCACAGCTGGCCGTCTCTGCCGGCCCAGGATCTGTTTCTACGGCCCGCAGAGAGGACGTCCTGGTAGCATCAGCCCTGTTTGGCTGCGGCGTCAGATGAATCTCTGCACCCTCCGTCATTGTGTCTCCTCACTCAAATGCCTACGTGGGATAAGACAACAAGCTAATTTTCATCCGTTTTATAACACTATCTAAAATAACATATACTTAAATAGCCTTTTTCACTTGTTTATATAACTAAAGCTTGATTAAACTTCTCCGGTTTTAAATCTCTACCATGGAAATGGTCATATTCAGCCAGACAGCTACACAACCTCGTTTGTTCTGTGGGATTGTGTGCTAAGTAACTTAATATGCTTTAGATTCATGTTTGTGTCAAACTCTGAAAGCCAAATTCTCCTGTGACTATACAAAAAAAAAAAGTGGAAAAAATATACAAATATATTTTTTATTATTTTAATCATTTTCAGTTAAAGTGAGGCATGTTTTATATTCATATTATTATATTATTATATCATTTTATATTATGGCTGTGTTTTTATTCGCCATTAAGGTTAGGATTATATCTCTAACGTTGTGTGCATATACATGGAAAAATATTTTTCATTATTTTAAATTAATTTTACAATATTGCATTTTATTCACATATGTTTAATTTTATATTTGTATTGTAATGTATAACAATATTTAATGGCTGACACTGTGTATAGCCTATAAATATTTGTTAAAAAATGGTGTTATTGGTTATGTGAGGTCTATACCATTGTGTCTATTTATCTTAGGTTTTCTGCATTTTTGCCTTTTTCATTTCCATTTTTGAACATAATGGAAGTGCATGAGTCAAACTTTTAAATAGTCTTATTGATCTAGTAGCCTGCTATAGATTTTATTCTGACTGTCAAATTTAATCTCAAATTCTCCTCACTTCGAAAAACATTTTTATTATTAGCCTACTATTTTATAACTATATATATATATATATATATATATATATATATATATATATATATATATATATATATATATATATATATATATATATATATATATATATATAATCATGATTCTCTGCATGCATCTTATGTACAGATCGCAGTCTCTTTACAGGACAAAAATAAAAAGCAGAGTATGAATAATTGACGACGAATTTGACTGGTTTCATTGATTTTTTTGACGCAGCATATGTTTGACAATACAATGTAGCTTTACATGAAAGTTTCAGAATTTCTCTTTTTTTCTGATCGTGTACTTTCACCGACAGCATATACGCGCATTAACGCGCGATCAGTTCATGAATAGCACCGGTAATCCGCACTTGTTACTAAAGTAATTTTGTATGCGTTTCTACATTTTATATTTCGTTCACTGCATGAGAGCGGTTTGACAAGCTAAAACTTGCACGCGCCGCAGGTTGTCGTTTATTTTGTTTGTTTGTTTTTTTGGCACAGCGTTATGACCATTTAATCATGATTCATGCACAAACGGCCTTGACTCCCTGAAACAGGAGATAAAGTACCTAGATGATTGGACATCTCACCTTTAAACCACCCATCCTAATAATAATCCAAACAAAGCTGAGATAAAGACACCACACCTGCTCTTATATCGCCAGCATGAAGTCACTCTCACCATAAACTCTAATAAAGCAGCCAGCAGGTTATAAATGTCCGTCTGAATACAACAAAATAAACACCAATATGTTTTTCCTCACCTTTAGTACAGAGATGTCATCTGTGCTTGACGTTAAGTGGTCCTCATCCGCGTGTGCTGCTGTTGACCAGTCGCGCGCCCTCTGGCCCTGCTACCTGCGCGAGTGACCGGCGGCGCGCAGTGAGTGCTGCGCGCGGAAGACGGGAGAGAGCTCGTGACAGTTCTTTATCAACTCTATCATGATTTCTTCATCACTGCCCCTTTACCACGCTATTTACAATCTGACGTAACTACCAGCCACGTCAATGCGTGGCATCCTAAATAGAGGTAGGCTATTTCATAAAATATTTTAGACTATTTAGGGTAAGGTTGCCTATCTAGAAGTAGGCAACACCTTGTCAGTTCATTCTTTTAATACAATCTATCATTTCACTAGCCTTTCATTATTTAATTGTGAGAAGAACACGTTTTGGTTGTGGTAATTTATTTTTGTGCATTTGATTGACATAAAACTATATCAATAGGCTGTCACAGAATGAGCAAGTCAACAAGCAGAAACAGTCTAGGAGGTGACATTTAAGACATTTTGACTGCCAGAGGTCAAATGGCTTATATAAATGTTCTTCATTCACTTCTTAGAAACATGTTAGTCAAGATAACATGCCACATGGCAGCAGAACATGGGGTGGTTTTGGGTTTAGTTAAACATAGGCTTTGTAAATAATTATTTCAAAACATCTAGGCATCCGAATAGTTGCTGGGTGGTTTACTCCCTTAAAAGTAGTTTATTCAAGTGTGCTGCTTAAGAAAGTAACTTATAGCCTACTTTCAGTTTACTTTTTATTTATTTCTCAGAAAAATACTTAAAATTGCAAAATACCTAGGCCTACTGTAAAATACATAGGCCTACTGTAACAAATGTATTACTGATAGTAAGTGGATGTTAGTTAATACATTAACTAATGAAACCTTAAAGTGTTACATTTTTCACATTGGCAGACAATCCACATTTATTATATCCAAAGCGACTTGCATTGCATCTCAAGGTAGTTTATTTACATTATCAGTTCTTGCTTTCCCAGGGCAGGGAATCGAACCCATGCTAGTGCTCTACTGTTTGAGCTACATGAAACTTCTATGCCATTTTAGGAAACTGTTCTGAGCTAGGCTACATCTAAATCCTCTGAAAGCGACACACTGACAAGAGTCCACAAGTCCGCTGCAGCTTTTCTCCAGTCCACTGGGTGTCAGTGACGAGCGCTGCTTTCTTAACCGCACTTCCGCTCTCAGTCTCTCGGCGGCCATCACGCTTCTGTCATTGCAGCGGCTTGATCCTTGAGCAGTGAGTATGTGTCGAAATCCAGTCATTTATTAAATAATACAGCGCTCGATTGTCTTTACTTGGTTAAACCATGAATATTAGTCTTTATCTTTCATGGTTTTAAGAAATGTCGCGGTTTTGTGGTGGTTATTTGTGTCTTTATCTTATATAATTCGTTCGCTGACCTTGTCTTGTCGACTTGTGTGCATTAGTGAAGGCTTTACATTTCAGTCGTTCTTATAAACCTAATTTCTGTAATCAAAATGGAAAACAGTGACACTTGAGTTATAAATACTGTTTTAATGCTAAAGCAGTGTTTTAGTATGCGACATTAGAGCCATCTGACGAGTGTCCTATATGTTGGTATTCTGTGACTGATTATGTAGGCTATATTTTGAATATTATATTTCGTGTGTGTGCTATAAAATTCATTATGTGCTTGACTTCATTATTATATGTTTTCTTAAAGTCAGATTTGACCGACTGGCCGTAAAATTTGCTTGACATGCAGCTGGAACCTGTTTAATTAACTTGTGAACGATATTTGTTATTCTTAATAACCATAACTTCATTAAATGTTTTGACAGGAGTAAAAATGGCAGGCCGACGTGCAGCTGTAAAGGCCATTGACTGGCTGGCTTTTGGAGAGGGTCCCACCAAACCAGAGAGCCATGTTCAACAGCTTGAAGAGCCGCAGTGACTCCATCACAGCAAAGTGAGTCTCTACAACACTGCACATTTTCATACAATTTCTGGCATGTAGTTTATACAGGACAGGAGTGATGTGAGGTAATGGTTTTAAAGTTATGCTGGATTTATGTTTTGAACCCAGCACTGGGTGATCTCTAAACCATCATCTTTGTGCCCTTGAGCAACACACCATAGGTCAGGTGCAGGTCAACGGACAAGCTGGCTGAACTTCACTAAAGCTGTGATGCTTAAGTTAAATAGCTATTCTTGTTTCTCATGATAATGAACCAGTATCTCTGGTTCTTGGTTCATTTATTCTTTAAAATACATTTTTGTTGTAATAAGCTTATACATCTATCATGGTCAAAACAATAATATTGTGAGATATTATTTCCATTTTAAAATGATTCTTTTCTATGTGAATATTAGGGCTGTCAACTTTAGTCGTTTAGTCGACTAATCAGTCGAATACCGTCTTGGTCGACTGAAATTCTTATTGGTCGACCAGTCGCATTTTTTTTTTTTTTTGCCAATAGAAATACATTTTCAATGATTTACTCCCTGATATTTATTCATTTATAAAGCAGTTATTTATTACTGTATTCTAAATATAATTAGCCTATGTTTTATCCCCAACTTTAAATGCTTTTAGGCTATTTCTTGTAACTGCGCCACAGTTTAGCGCACACACATAACACACTCGGGAACCGCACCTACATGGCAGCGCTGCTGCTCGCGCTCAGTAAGGGATGTACTGGTAGGTGGTTTTGCTGTATTCATTCAGTTCAGCGCTACTTTAGTCGACAGAATGTCCAAGAAATCTAAATCTTTTGTCTGGCTACATGTTTGTGGAGGTAGGCGACGGTGGCGACCGCGTTGCTCCATTATGAGCGCGCACATCGCGTGCCTATTTGAAATCAAACTTGAGCGCGCAAAAGACGTGAGCAGCTCTTTTAACGGCTTTATCATACTGACTCAATAGATTGTTTTCTTAATAGGTTTTTATCTGTACACTTGACTCATTTGAAAGTAGCCTAAATAATGTAACAAAACAAAATTAAACTTATATGCTATCTTACAACACAGCCTAGATTTCAGATAGTTTTTTAGGCTATTTTGTCTGTTGTTTTAAGACGCCTAACAGATCGGCTGGACAAAAGTTAACCCATAGCTTTGTAAGTAAAGAAGAATACAGCCTGTATAAACGAGAGCTTTTGTTAGGATTTTGCATTATGTGGCAGATAGCAGTTATATTATTTTGTAGCGTGTGGTGTGATCAGGTGCGCGATTGTGACCGTCAGTATAGACCAAGGACAGAGCTCCTCACTTGGAGTTAAACAAATCACTTAATTTTCAAAGAAATGTATTATTATTATAGTTTTATTTATTTTCGATGTTTTTTCGTTGTTGTTTTATAAATGCTCTATGACAATTGTTTAAAAAATGTTCAATCAAAACATCCGTTTTTTTTTAGTCGACTAATCGTCACGCAGGACAAGACCTTGGTCGACTAAGGATTTCTTTGGTTGAATACAGCCCTAGTGAATATAATGTAAAATGTATTTTATTCCTTTGATGCAAAATTGAATTTTCAGAATCATAACTCCAGTCTTCAGTGTCACGTGATCCTTCAGAAATCATTCTGATTTGATCTACATTTGATTATCAGTGTTAAAAACAGTTTATTTTTTTGTGGAAATCATGATGCATTTTTTCTAGATTCTTTGATGGAAAATAAGCTCAACATAACATTTATTTTTAATTAGAAATGTTTTGTATCAATTTCTTGTTCAATGTAAAACTATACAAGGTTTTGTTTGTTTGCTTTTTTTAAATAGTATCTATCAGCACTAATTATTTGATAAGATTTAGAATGATTTCTGAAGGATCATGTCTGAAAGCTAAATTTTCAGCATCATAATTCTGGTCTTTGGAAAAAAATAGATTTTACTATATATTCACATATAAAAGAGTTAGTTTAAATGGAAATAATATTATTAGTATTATAATAATACTATTATAATATAATAGTAAATACAATATTACTGTAAATATATCCAGCCTTGGATTAGCATTAGAGGATTGTTGTCAAGTAAAAACATTTAAAAATGAAGTCTGACTGTCAAGGTTTTTGATCTAGAAATGTTTGTATCAGTCAAGTCAATTATAAATTTGTGCTGAACTGTTTACTTGCAGACTTGCATCCTTGCCAGAGAAACCGGCTCCCATTGACTGGAGTTACTACAGAACAGTTGTGGCCAAAGCCGGCATGGTGGATGAGTTTGAGAAGAAGGTGAGATCCTGTAATTACTTTCTGACCCCAGGCATAAAAAAAAAATTAGTTTGGTTCCGGTTTTCGACAGACCCTGTCCTATTATGTGTGACCCAAATTTATTTTATGAGCTTGGGGAAGAAATAATACAAGTTAAATTAATACATGAATAAAAAAACTTTGAGGCGAACTATTTCACACATCATTCGTCAAACTAAACTATAATACATATACAAGTCTTTGTTTTTTGTCTTTTAGGACACTTTTATTCATATACGCACACATACAAATGCATGCATTAGGCACGCATACACCACATGATACGTTAAAGTGTAACTTCCATCCGCCTCCCAAGTTTCATTAAAAATCATCCTCTTCTGCTGTCTACTACTTCTTTTGCCATGTATTTGTTTTTCTTTTATTTTATGCAATCCAAAACACTCTAACCTGCTGCGCTTCGTATCTCCAGAGCCCGGTCCACTGTCGGGACAAATGGAATTTTGAAGGACAAGTAAAAGAGAATTTGACTTGCCCGAACGAACAAGTAGCCTGATTAGAACATCAATAACAAAAAAAAAATAATAACTTGGGAATCACTAAACCGAGAGAATGATTCTGATTTTATTACATTTATTGTAAGTTGGAATCGATTGTGGATAATAAATGTATTAGCCTACTGACGGTGAGGTTGCGCTGTTGACGGTCACGCAGCTTCTCGAGGAGAAATCTACACACATGAGCGCAGCACGCACACACACACACACACACACACACACACACACACACACACACACACACACACACACACACTCAGTTAACAACATAGTGCCTATAAAACATCTAAATGTGGAGTTTCTATATTTTAACATATGTAAGCAGCCTCAATTATCTTTCCTGAATACCATCACGATTGAAAATGTGACATTGACTTCCTACAACAGTTCAATAAACAATAAAATTTTAGTCACTTACATTTTAGATGTAATATTGTATGTTTTTGTTGGGTTTCAGCAGCGAAAATAGCTCCAAAACAAAAATCACAGCAAAACTGCATTCACAGGAACACTCATCCTGTTTTCATTACTGAATGATTCAGCCGTTTGAACGAACTCGGTTGAGTCAAAGATTCAATGACCCCTTCATTAACATCTGTCTCATTCTTGAATGAATCAACCGTTTAAACGAATCATTTGAATTAATGAATCAATGACTCACTCATTAATACGGCCGCCTGCCGCCACCTATTGACGATTTAGTGTTATGTTTATAAGTAGCCTAGTATCTTTCCAATGTTTCTTACTGCCACTGAGGAAAACAAATAAAAAATTCTCCTACCGACCCATGACCTCAACTGACAAACAACCGGAACCAAACTTTTTTTTTTTTTTTATGCCCCATCTCTTCTTCTGCAGTGTGTCTGATATTCTCTGTCTACCCGTCTCTCTCCAGTTCTCTGCCTTGACCGTCCCTGAGCCAGTGGATACTCAGACTGCAAAGATTGATTCCCAGGAGCAGGATTCTGTGAGTCTCTCTTCACACTTCAGTTTTTCTTCTCTCCAGGAGATGTTTTATATCGGCAAACGCCGCTCCAGTAGGGCCACTAAACATTTTTAAGCCCTAATGTAAATTAAAAATTGAAAAAATCGAACTTGAATCAAGTTTTGAATCAAACTTGCTAATTGTAATGGCAGGTTAAGATGTCTTTCTGAAAAATATATATTTTTTTAATCTACCAGATACATTCTAGGCATTATTCTCTTAAGAATTTTTTTTTTTTACTTATCTTTATGTTGTGTCTCTTAATGTATTCAGAACAAAACTGCAGCTGCTTACTTGGAAGCGTCTCAATCTCGTATCGCTGAATACGAGAAGGGGTAAGTTCAACCTGCACCTTTGCTGTCGCATTATGAGCCCTGATCTTATTACAGAACCGAAGATATGTCAGGCTGTGCTAAAGCTTTCCCATAATACTCATTATTGAACTAATTGTGATTTGATCAAATTCACAAGCATGAAGCATTTCAATAAAATGTCCTTGTTTTTCCTTGGCAGCTTGAGAAGTTCAGGAACATGATTCCTTTCGACCAGATGACCATAGAGGATCTCAACAACACCTTCCCGGAAACCAAGCTGGACAAGGAAAAATATCCATACTGGCCACATAAGCCTATCGCCGACCTGTAATTTATTAGCAACACCCAGAGCTTCAGTAATGAATCTTTACGAGTCTGAGGTTGCTCTGTATAGTCTGGTCTGAGTAATGCTTCTGCTGTAGAAGTGATTCCAATCGTGAAATACATCATTACTGTTTTATTTGTGAATGAAAATAAAAATTAATTGTTTAAATAATGACTTGATTGTTTTTGCACAGTATTGTGGATCAGAAGTAGGTGGTATTGATAATAAGTGGTAGTGGTAGTAGATCGAGGATTCGTGGAACACTGAAAAAGTTTAAGCAAATGTGTCAGGCTTCGAAACAATCTGACACCCGTCTCCACAGTGACCCCTAGTGGTCAGAACAGTGTTAATGCAACAAACCTGGGCCAAACATGAAACCCTATGATAGAAACACATTTTACAAATGTAATGCAAGTTTTTTTTTTTAATTGAAAGTTTCGATTAATATAATATCAACATCTAATATCAAGATTATCAAGTGTTTATGTTCTCAGTTTTGCCAACTAATTTCCAGTGGAAGTTTGTTGTAAAAACTATGCCATTATGTAATATATATATATATATATATTATGTAGTAGCCTTTTACCGATTACCTCTGAAAATTATTCGCAAATAATTGCCTTCTCAGGTGCCATAGTTGCAACTCTTGCATCATCAGATCAGTTTGTGTTCAACGCATCACCATTTCTGTTTAAGAAAAGTGCAACGTTTTGTCTGTGCTGAACGCAGCCCAGGTAAAACCTGCAGATACTTGTTCATTGGTTCTCAGTGACTTGTAATCCACTGGTTGACGGATCACCCCACCCCCCAGTATTTTTTTCTATTTTATTATTATTTTTTTTTTATTTAATTTTCTAATTTAAAATTACTAAGATCACAACTGGCTGTTTGATACATGCTCCAAACCACTGATTGGAACAAAATATTCATAAAGCAGTGTTTTAAAATTGCCATCACTAACTGATAGTATAAAGTAACACCAGGGAACCTTTAAACCTTCATAATATATTTCCAAGTCTCTTGTGATGGTCCATCAACTTACAATAGGTTGAATGACACGTCTGCCATAGCCTGAAGGGGTCTGTAGCGTTTTAATCATACTTTTAAACTTCGGGTATCGGGTAGTAACCGCGAACAAAGAGAACTACAAAATTCGACTGCTTGACGGCGATAACGTCACTACGTCACTTCCATCACCACCCGCACGTGCGAGCCAAATGTTCTAGTAATGGCCGAAGCAACGCAGAAAAACAAGAAAACAAAAGTTTTATCGGAGCAAAGCAAAAAGAGAAAGTGATCGCGTTAAAGGCAGAACGAGGATCAACTTTGGGCCAACGTTTTCTGATGTGAGCTGAAACAGGAGGAGAGGGTCGAGCCGATGCGGACTTGGCTGTCATGCTTTTGGACTAGTAAGTACGTTATATTGCTTGCATACTATCTCTTTGTTTGTTTTTTGTCTGCCTTACTATGTTACGGAAGCTATCTTATCCTCCGTTTATCTTCAAAATAAAGTTACCCGGTGTTTTAACTTCTAAACGGCGTGTACAAGCAATATTCTGGGCGGTAACCCGGTTGAGCGGCCATTGTGGAGGCACTCGGATGTAAACAACAGCATGGACTGCACTGTTTATGTACTACCACTGAACACATTGTAACACAAAAAACACCGACAAAACCCGTGGCAGGTGCGAAGTCATATAGTGAAGGACTTATCAAGAGAGCGCAATATTTTGACAAACTAAAGTTAATAAGTTATGTGGTAAAGGCCCGAACGAGCTTCTCGATATGCGACTCTCACGCCACATAAAATGTAGACGTCAGTGGTTATTAGAGGAGACATGCTGCAAGTCGCTGCCGAAACAGTGCTGTGTTGTTGCAAAGTGCCGGTCAAACCAGAAAATATTATTTCTGAAACATATATTGAAACTGGCGCAGACAAGACGCGAAAAAAAGCTGTAACGTTACGTAACAGCCTTTTACAGTTCTGGAGCTCAATACGCAATATAGTCCAGCACGGCGGTGGCTACACAAATCCATGTTGTAAAAATTAAATAAGAAAACATCTCTATTGCAAATGCAAACCCCTCCATCAGTGTCAATGTCAATGCCGTATTGCCTGAGAGCTACTCACAAATCGGATCAGTTGCGATAAATCGCATCATTTTAGATCAGATTCCAATCAGATACAAAGATAATCGGATTTGGACTGACAGGGTGAATGTAGCCATAGTTAATACGTTAACATTTTAGCCATAGTCAAAGCTTCATTTACACATGTGGCTGATGAGCCTAACTGACGAATAAAATATCTGTGCCTCTCTCAACCACAAACACCTTCTTTCATCATTTTTTTGTCCTCTTTTTTTTTAACTTTTGGCAGCAGGTATTTTCCCTATGCGACCGATTAGTACAGACCAAAACTCGACCATTTTTCAGCAGAAATAATCAGCCAAATTTGCAAGTCCGTCATAAGGATGGCTGACGCGAAACAGACGTTCCGAAGCTTTGCGAGACCCCGAAGTGCAGATAATTCGAAACACTGATCCGAAGCGTGATTCAAAAGACCCACGTCACTTGACTACGGCTAAATGAAGCTTCCAAGTGTTTCATCAGGTGGAGTGCTCCGCCGAATCAGGGTTTGTTTGGTAGGTCGTACGGGAAAGATCACACATAACCATACTGATCGCATGAGCTAAGTGCACACAGAATGTCTAGTCTTGTGCTGTTTTATGAAGGCAAAAAGCCATATAATGGTTTTTTGATTTTAGTGATTTTAGTTAATTGGCAAAATATAATGCTAGAGACCATGTTAGTTTATACTTTTTACATCTCATATGTTCGGCAAAAGGCGGATTTGAACTCAAGTCAGAGCGCATCAATAACTCTTTCACGAACTACACGCTCTACGATCTACGCCACTGTAGCTGTACGTGACAGCCGTGTTTTTGATAAAAGACCCCCTCCCCCATATATATATAGACAGATTTATAGAAAGAACAGCAGATAAACTAATATTTTTAAATAAAAATCTATAAGAAAGTGAGACATTGTGGCTTGATTTGTTACAAAAAATACAATAAAAAAATGGCTTGTTGTAAAGGTAGTTTCAGATCAATACCTGCAGTTGACCACTAGGTGTCGCCATGGAGACGGGTGCCTCGATCTGCCCATCACTAGTCTGTCAGTTCCATAGGCAGTATAAGAAATGGACAGAGTGATCTCATTGGAACTCCATTGAGACGATTAAAGGCCGTTTTTTGCTATTTATTTTTTTCTTTTATTTTCTTTATTTATTAGCACTTCCGTTCCGTATTCTGATTCATTATTTTGTCATTTTGCCTCCACGTGTCCCCAATTGCCCGCAAGTTTCTTCTCCTGTCCATACGGGAATCTCCCTACTGTGCGACAGAGAGTCGTGTGAGTATGACGCAATCGTTAGCCTACTTTCATTAAAACTGCTTGTACGGGGCCATAACATAAGCGACAAGGTAATGGAACATTTTATACATTTTCGTGTTTCTTTAGAAATAAATAAAGAACAAATGGGGTCTTCAAACGCCTCAGATGTAAAGTTATTCGCTGTCAAAGTGATGCCAAAATGAACGGGGTCAATGGGAATGCTAACGCAAGTGAAGTTCTGCTACAAGATGGCAGCTCCGCGAGGCTTCAACTTCCGGTTGATGAATTACCCCCTTGGTCAGTTCAATGGCATTGTTTATGTTTTGTGCCTCCAAAATGGCCGACTTCTGGATTGATGACGCGTCGTGAAAACCCTCTATAAGATGTACAAAATCATATTTTAGGTTACCTAACATGTCTGTGATATTCATTTATTTTTCTTGCCTCAAGCTATAATGCAAATCGATTTGTAAAATTTGCAGATTCATTTATGGTAGCTTGATATTATAATATTGACGAAATATGGTTATTTTCTACCATTCAATTGCATTGAAGCATCATATAGATTCAGTAAAATGGTAACCAATAGACTAAGCTACTATAATGATGCTGGCTTGTAAACGTGAGCATCGCGATCATTTGTCGTTTGAAAAAATCAAAACCCATGAAATTTTATTCATATGACATGCTGAAATACTGTACCTGGGATGAAGACATTTCACACTTGACACAAGCAGAACACCTGGCTGCATGTATCATAAAAGGCTGACTTTAATATGCTATTCATTTGGAAAGAGCTGTGGAGTTCTGGAAGAATGTTTTATTGAGTGATATGACCAAACTGGTGTCTGGTGCATAAAAGAAAGCATGGTAATGTGAAAACCAAAGATTATTTGTGACCTGGAAGCTTTGTGAAATGAGTAATGGCCCATGTTTGCAGTAGAGAGGAGACAGAAGCTCCTAAGCACTTATAGGCAATGTTTGGAGGTTATAAAGTGTAAAAGATTCTGAATCTGCTCAAAGTTTGACTTTTGGGGGTTGAATAATTTTGTACTTGAATGTTTTTCTTCATTTTTCATCAACTTTATGTCCTCAGAATCGCATTTAATAAACTTTCTATAATAGTTTACTGATGCTTATTATAGAAAGTTTGGTCAAGGGGGTTGAATAGTGTTGATTGCAAATCAAGATGAGCACCGCTGGTGAACTGCTGTCACTGAAAATGTTTTTATGCAAATCTCAAGCCAATTTTTGCCTTCAGTCTTTTGAGACTCAAGTACAAAAGGACTTAAAGACAATCTTATTTCACTGAATCAATGATTTAGTGTCATGCGTCAGCTAAATTGTTTTGACATCTTTGATTAATGTTCACCACTGTATAAAAATGATGAATTGAAATTGGAGCCGCACAGTGAGTGTCTTTTATGTGATGCTTAGCTTTAGTCATGGCTGCCGTCTCAAGGCCACATCATAAACCTTCATTTGTCATGCTTGGAAATTTGAGAAATGTCCTTTTAGGCATAAAATATGTTCTCTCTGTGTGTATGGAGACTTTCTTCTGTGGCAATTCTTAAGATTATAAATATATGAAGATTCTCCTAAAAATGTCTCTTTGTGTAACATTTTTCATGTCCTTGGCTATAACCCATCAGAGGCTGGTTTACAGTCTTTACTGATAGCTCAAACACTAGAGGGCGCAGTGGATCTATACATCTCTTTATTTAAAACTGGCTGGAATGTGAATACAGATGGGAGAATTTCCTATGAAAAAGTAAAATATGAAGCTTGAACCTTCATAAAAATGAGCTTGAACCCAAATCTAAATTATAATTTAATTCCACCATCTCAGATGTGACCCGTGAAGTAATCCTGGGTTATGATGCAAAATTCTGTGGCTTAACTGGCACTATAGTTCAGGAATTCAAAAAAGCTCGATGACATGAAAATGTATTCAAAGGGGAAAAAACAACCTTAGAATTGAGTAAACTGCCTCGAGACGTCGTGAGGTATAAAGGGATTTTATTTCTTGCATGACCTGTTTTGTTTTTATATAATAATAGTCATATTTCTTTATATAGCACTTTTTAGCCTACAATGCATATTGTTTCAATGCGCTTTACAGTGATAGCAGGAAAATAATACAACAAAGTTGGTGTCGGCTGTACAGCAGATCTAGAAGGAAATTGTGTCATTGTCCAGTTTAATTACGTTTAGTGATGTTTCATTTTTGATGTAAAAAAAGTTATTAATTTAGTTGAAACCCTATACACATACAGTAGCCGCTCTGGAGAAATCAGTAATGTCATCGTCTGGCTCAGTTCAGTTCTCATATAATGGTGTCAGTGAAAGAAGATCAATAATATTGTTGAATATTCAATTCATTTAATAATAATAATCCCTGAAAAAATAACTATTGGAAAAGGTTTTGTGGGTCTCAAAGTTTTAATTTGGTTGTCTCAAAAAACTAAATATCTCACTATAACATTCTGGGAATATTAGTTTTCAGGTTGTGGAAAATAAATGTAAAATAATCTTGTGAGTGACCTAATGGAGATGGACCAGTCTGTCCTCTATGAATCTGTCAGCCATGTGTCTGTTTCCATAGAAACTAGATTTGTTTGGCTTTGAACAATGTCATATTAAGAGTCTTTTTCAGTGTTGCGGTCAGGACTCAAAAGTGTTCATGTAGATGAAGGAAAAAAAAAATCATATAAACGATCAGTAAACAAAAAAGAACTTTAAAATGACGTAAAGTAATATGTTTAGGAAACATATACGTCATATTGTAAAAGAATGAGCTGATTTTAAGTATCTCAAGACCACAGGCGTGGGACATGAGCAAAAATTATGTTTGGACCTATACATGCATCATAATTTTACATTTAAATCGTAATAATTTATTTTTTTAGGTGTGTAATGACACTGTTTATATTTATGAATCGTCAGGTGACACATTTTAACATAAATATAAAATGTCACTACTAGGACTTAAAAGTGCTTGTAGTTGCGGAAACACTCATAGGCCATATGTAGTATGAGCTACTTAATATTATTAGACAGAAATCCTCTTGGACATTTCCTCTTCCTCACATCGTGTTTGTAAGTGGGGTATTCATGGCATTCGACATTCCTGAGCAGATACATGTTATAGATAGCAGAGGTCGAGGGAATTTTTCGTCAGCACATTTTTCAGTTTTAGTCCACCCATAATCAATCTGGGAGCTCACGGCATCTAACAGCAACAACTGTTGAGCAGCCATGCAATCAGTCAGTCAGTGAGAGGAATGTCTGCTGGTATATCCCAGCGTTCAGCATGGCAGAGCATGACCCTCAACAACACGGCCAGAAATATGCTCACAAATGACTCTTTATCTGAGAAGACCATTCAAAACAGTAATTACCCAGAAACAGTGGCTACATGGTAATCCTGAGGGAGATTTTTTCGGACATACAATAATAGTCAAACGCTTTGCTGCATCTTATGGGCTGATTTCATTTACTATCCACTACACAAAAATAAATAAATAAAAATGACCTTGCAGGCACAATGTATACTTTCTACAAAACTCATTTGAACTGAAGCATAAGGCGTTTAAAATCACGAGAAACACCAATTCAGTAAATAAAGTTTTGGTCTTATCAAAACAGACATAACGTTAATTATATTTACTATTTCCCATCTCTCTATGTGCGTGAATTATTTATTTAATTATTTTTTGCTTATTCACCTGGCCTGTAAAGTGACTTTGACTTTGAGAAAGCGCTATATAAATTCAATTTATTATTATTATTACTATTTACTAGTATTACTATTGTTAAATTACTATTAATTGTGTTGATGTTAATAAGCGCCGCGTGATCAAATCACTTGTCCACTAGGGCTGCAACGATTCGTCAACGTTGTCGACAAAAAACGATAATAGAACTAGTCGACAATGAATTTCATTGTCGACGTTGTCGCTAGAAATTTTTTTCCGACCGAGGCATCTCTCTTCATTACAACCTCTGCCCGAGTCGCACATGCGCATTAACTTCTCTGCTGAGCAATAACATACAGAAATGGCGGTGTCCAACGCTGCAGCTGCACATACCAACAACACATCTAAAGCTTGAGAGCATTTTAGCCTGGATATGGTGAATAAAAAGATTACCTGCATGGTTTGCAATGCAGTCCTTGCGTATCACGGCAGCACCTTGATTATGCACAAACATCGGACAGTTGAATGAAACGGAGTTTGACTCGCCTCGGTAAGATTTAATTTACTTTTTTATTTACTTTTAGTATGAATCGGCCTATCAGCAGCAAAGTTCAATAACATTTTTCATTGAAGTACCCCTTCTTTCTTGTGTTTACTATCATTTTCCACAGAATTAAAGCAATCTCATGCTAAATTTGAGAAAATGCAAAAATTATCCGATTAGTCGACTAATCGTTTCAATAGTCGGTGACTAGTCGACTATTAAAATAGTCGTTAGTTGCAGCCCTATTGTCCAGTTTAAGACGTCGAAGCATAAAAACAAAGTCACGTTGAGTGCTGCTGTCCACTTCTGTCGAAAGTGCTGACTTGAAATTCTATTTTAAAGAACGCAAGATGGGATATGACAGACGTTGCATTTATTCTAATAACTTTGTCGGTTTTTGTCATAAAACAAAGAGAAAAATGTGTAAATCTGCTGATTCTGCTCTTCAGGATGCACATTTTACGGAATGAAGGAGGAGCCAACTGAGCAAATAAGCGAAATTGAAAGGCAGGAGATTTACGAAGTAGACAAAGAGAGACATATATATGTTTTATATATATAGAGAGAAATTATTGCTAGTTTGAGTAGATTTTGAGAGTAGTTTAGGAGTGGTTTAGATAGTTTAGGAGTAGTTTAGGTAATTTCGGAGTAGTGTAGATAGTTTAGGAGTAGTTTGGGTACTTGAGGAGTAGATTTGATAAACTGCTTTGAGGAGTGGCACAGAAAAAAACGACAACAAAAAATAAACACACCTGATATTTGTTGTAAATAGTTGAATGTATGGTTTGATTTTGTGTTCATTTCACCTTTTGTGTGGTATATTTGCACTATTGAGGAACCCCTCTTACTCTGTAATGTAATGTAGCTAGCTGTGTAATTGTACGCCTATTGCCACACCTGCTTTTTGCTGTATATAGTTTCATTTTCATCTCAGTTTTACCTTTTTTATGTTGTATTTGCACTATTTGGGAACCCTCATACTCTGGGAATGCAAGGCCTTAAATATAGCTCTCTGTATATTTGTGTGCACATTTTTTTTTTTTAAAGTGGCAAAGCTGAAATGAGAAAAAAAGCCTATGGCTACACTCGCTTTTTGTAAATCATATTTTTTGTATATAGCTTGATTATATCTGAATTTTACCTGTATATTTTGACATTTACAACTTGTGTTTGCATTTTAAACCTTTAAAATGCTTCATTGAGCATGTTTGTGTTTTTGTAGTAGAAAAGCTATAATATTTCTGTTTGGATTTTGTGTTTTTTGTGTGATTTTTGGGTCCAGTATGTTGATACAGTACATCAAAGTGATAAATGAATTGTCTGGTCATATAGGTGATGTTGTGCTGAAAAACATGATACCAAAAATTAGTATGGTAAACATTTGTTTATGTCACAAAATTACCCCAAGACTCCGTAATTTTTTGACTGAAAACTTTAAGGTTTTTTTTTTGTTTTTTTCAGAATTTTTTATTTCATCTGAATAGTATTAAACCTGGTAAAGGTTTTTGGCATTAGCTGTGTGGGTTAGAAAAACCTTCAGAAAAAAAAAAAAATCCCGCCTGGTCTATAAGATAATACATAGTGAATCCGGTATGAAAACACAGTTTAAAAGACGATGAATTGTATTTTGAACAAATAAAAATACCTACATAATTGTACCAGTACGCAAGTACCTACATTATGTAAGTACCTACTTACATAATGTACCTTTAGTTGTAAATAACATGCACTTAGCACTTAAGTATAATCTTTCTAAAGTAGGCTATATTATTTCCATTATAAGTGCTCTTTTTAAAAGTATGCTTATTAGGGTGGTAGGCCTACTTTCTTTTCGCAAGGGGTTGCATTTTATTCCCTAGAGGAATCTTGCAAAATCTTTTCACGCAATCCACAAAATCTTTTTATGATTACGGCCTATCCCTGTTTACCCTGAGCTCATAATTTACTGCTTAATATGTTTACTCTTCCACCTGCTTTATTTAAACACCAGCAAGTCGTCATTGTTTGCTCCCTTTGGTCGTTTTCCTTGCCTGAGCTCATTCTCCTGGATCAAGGGGTCTGATCCTGTATAACCCCAGAGATGTTAGCCACTTGAATAATATAAATGCCAGGATTGTGCATATGTGCAGCAAGCACTGCTGACAGTGTGCGTGCATATGTGTGGGACTGTTGTTTAAGATGTACTTTCCCTCTGCTCAGCCATTCTTAATACAGCTGATGATTCAGCTGTCACACACACACACACACACACACACACACACACACACACACACACACACACACACACACACACACACACACACACACACACACACGTGTCCCTTTAGACCAGGACATGCCATAGATAGTGTAATGATAACGGTTTCATCAAGTCTGTCTTGATGCTTCTGCTGGTAAGTTTCTGTTTTCACAGTGTGACGCATCTCAGACCTGACACTTTTTTTATCACATATTACTCATGTCCTGGTATACAAAGGTGTCGGTTTGAGCTTTGCTCTTGCATTTAAAAAAGTAACACTTTATTTTGATAGTCCACTTTAGACATCCTACTAACTATAAATAACTTTGCAGCTACATGTCAAATTGTTCTATTACCCTGAACACTAACCTATCAGTCAACCTAACCTAACATTTTACAAAGTTACTTAGAATGTCTGAAGTGGACTATAAAGACCATCAATACAAATAAAATTAAAAGAAAATGTTTGTAGCATTTTAAGATCAGCACTATAGTATTCCCGAGTTCAGATTTCAGACTTTGAGCACAGTAATAAATTATATTTGACATTACATGAATATAGAAAAGTTCCTTTAAATTGTGATAATAATATTATATATATATATATATATATATATATATATATATATATATATATATATATATATATATATATATATATATATAATATAAAATTGTATTTATTTTTTTATGAACCGGGGGCAACACCTTGTTATGACTTAACTTTAATGACTTAAAAGTCCCTCGGTGCTTAACAGATTAAAAACACCAACCCCAAACTTGAATGATAGTGTTTCTTGCACATATCAGAGCTTTATTTTATCCCTCCCTCCCTTCTCCAAAGGTTGCATCAGGCTAGAGTTGCTGCAAACAGAGCTCTTTTGTTGCTGAATAACTCCATCAGGTGATTCAGAGATTGCAGGGGCCAATGAACATGTTAGTAGTTGGCTACTGCACATGAATAACAGTAGTAATTTGTAGTCTTTCCTGGCAGAGAGACGAGACAGTGAAAGATTGGTTTCCTGTATGAGATGACAGTGTTGTTGTATTTTTCTAGTAGCTGAGACAAAGGATTTGCAACAGATTTCAGACTTGTTAGAACAGCGATTCTCAACTGGTTTGGCCATGTGACTCATATTTTTGCCATTTTAAGCTGCAACATTTTTTTAGGAAAGCATGCAAAATCTCTCAAAAATGATTGACACTCACACAAGTACTGTACCGTACGTCGCACTTTACTTAGAATAGCTACACATACATTGTAAGAATTTCACAAACAAAAGTTAAAGGAATAGTTCACTTTGAAATTAATTTTTGATCTGTTTTAGCTTACCTCAAGGGCATCCAAGATGTAGGTGTCTTTGTTTCTGCAGTATTTTCAGCTTTGATATTTTTAGGTCAAACCGTTCTTGTCTGTCAGTCATATAATGGAGGTTTTTGGGGTTCACCTCAAAGAGCATGCACAGAGAAGTCCAAATTAAACATGATTGAATGACTCTTAATTGTAAGAACACATTGATGGCCTAAGACACGAAACGACGGTTTCTGTGAGAAAACGAACAGTATTTATATCGTTTTTACCTCGAGTAACCACAGCCTTATCTAACTTATCTGAAGGCACGGGCGCTTCGGTCTGCGCATACACTGGAAGTGATCGCTTGCGTGTGTACGTCACTTAGACCCTGGTATTAAAATGCAATCTGTATCCAGATAAGTTATCTGAATAATAAAAAGCGCATGTTAATGTAAGGTGTAAATACATTGTGATCGGATCTGCCTGACCACATCTGGAGGTAGTCTGGCTCGCACTGTGTTCGGATCTTTACTGAGGTGTAAACGCAATCTGGTTGTTGAAACCACATATGTATATTTTTACTCCTCCCAAAAATGCTAAAAAATAAACGAGTGAGAGCGTGTTATGTAGGCTATATGTCATGTTATAGTCAGATATGACGACGCTACTGCGACACGCATCACCACAGATGAGCAGCTGTGCGTCTATTCATTAAGCCAACATGCAAACATTGCAAATAAAAGTGCAAGTAAGTCGCAGACGCTTAACACACAATCATCTTCAAGTAAAGAAACGAAATGATCTTACCAGGGCTGTTGCCACTCTCTCTTATTGACGTCTTTTGATTTTGAAATTAGCTGATTTTGGTGGTGTGCAATCCATTAAATCTGCATAGAACGTGGGAGTTGAAGATCGGATTTATATCCGTTTTGCAAAAACATTTATGTGGCCAGATGTAAATGGAATCTGTAAGATCAGAACACTTGTTATCCGGATAACTTATCTGGATACAGATCTCATTTTAATACCAGGTTTAAATGGGGTCTCACTGTTTACACAGAGATTTCGTAAGTTTTACCTTTCACTGTGAAGATCTAAACATATTTAGATGTACAGGAAACCGCAATGGAAGACGAATTTCAATTTTTCAACAATTTTGTTGTTGTTGATGTGCACACTCTGCGACCCAAGAAACACGGCTACCAGCTAGTTAAGAGAAACAGAGAAAACACTGTATTAGAACATCAAAGTACACGCTAACATATGACTGAATGAGCTACATTCAAAACTGTTTGAAAAATAAAGTAGACCTAATTATTATATTATAAAAAACTACGTACAATTAAAATTACTTGGAGGAAAGAAACGTTAATTTTTTTTCTTTGTTTCAGTGTCTCTTATGTCATGCATAACTGCCCAAAAACACTGAAAAGCAAGGCCTCAACCCACAATAGAAACAAATGTGTATCATTTCAAAACGAATATACCGTTCTACCACAATCACGTCACACATCTGTGGAATGGGATCAATGTCTCTGTCAATGTTTTTCAACCCCCCACCTTTCCGTCACTCTCACTTTGTCCTGAAGCAAACAGCTCACATCCGTCTCTGTGTGGCCCTCCTTCTGCAGTTCCCATCTATCGAATCTCCTCGACCATTGTGCCACGGAGAGACCCATCCATCATCACAGCCCGTCCGCCTGCTGTTTCCTGCTGAGCCCAAACCAACATTGTCACCTCACAATGGCTGTTGTCTCTGTGACACCGCTGTGACCCCATCTGCCCTCAATCTAATGACTGAATTTATCCTGGGTTAGTTCAGATCCACTCACATCCTCTATGAAGTGGTCCGGGTCAGGATGGGCCACTCTGGTTGCCAGGGACTCCGTTAGAGCAGCGGCAACACCACAAACGCTCTTTACTCTGAACAAACAGCCAGCTTTGCACTCACGACGCTGATATTTGAGTGTGGAAGAAAGATGCCTACTTCTGAATTAATGGAGACATAGTTCTTCTACAAATGCTAATGTGTCTGTACGAATCAGATTTAAGATCTGGGAGAATCTTCAACATAAACTGACACCAATGCACTTGATTAAATCAACATGACAATGCTGTTATCATCTCGCCCTCCTTTAATAAAAGCACCAACTAAAGAACTTCCACTGAAAAAAAAAATATTTTCATGATTTGTAATCACAGCATTTTTTCTTTTGTCAAATCAACGTAGATAATTTATGTAGTTCAGATAATATTTTAGTTTCTGGTGATTATATTAATCTCCATTGTATTAACTCAATTTTTCCATTTCAATCAACTTAAAATTTTAAGGCAACCAGGTTACTTATTCTAAGTCTAAGCCAACAATATTTTTTTACAGTGTGCTGACAAATGTAACTGTCCTGGTTTCATGGACTTTAACGAAAATAGAAGTGTCCTCAATGTCCTTCTAGCTATTGTGTCCGTCTCAATCCATCCCGTTCCCATAAATGTCCATCTTCTGCTCACTGTCATTCTCTAAGCGCAAGCAGCTTCTCAAGTGAGCAAGTTACCTAGTAGCTAAAACTATCTTCATGGGGCTGTCGGAAATTTCCTACTTCCCACAAGTTGTGATTACGAGCTCGTCACATTCAAGTGCTTTGTTGTCAGAAAAGAAAAGGAATCATGGAGAACACCAAGTTTATTCTTGTCTATTTGTTGGGATATTCTTACCCTTTAAAGCCAAACTGATATTTAGGGTTCCATCTATTGAAAACCATATAAACATTCACCGCGCTATCTATAGTCATCCTGCTGACGATTCTGGAATTTTGGTCAAAAACAGGCTATTTGAGCTGTGTATGAAACACACAATATGCTTCAAATGATTACTCATATATGTGCTCTACTTCAACCAGACAAGATGTAGCAGTTGTGGAAAAAACGAATAAAGAATAGAAGTCACAGCAGCAATCGTTCTCGCAGCAAATGTTTAAAGTTTATAGCTTCGCCCAACTTGGGAACTTGGGTATGAAAATTATCGCTGCGTTTTCACAGGGGTAAATATGACTTGAGAGGGCCTTCATGTCCAATTAGGAAACTCAAATTTACGATAATTCCCATTATGCATGAAATTGTTCATTTCAATGAACTAAAAATTTGAAGGCAACCAGGTTACTTACCATTTTAAGTAAAACAAACACTATTTTGTTTTACAGTGTAGTTGTTTTTACTTTGTTTGCATTGGATTCTGAAATCAGGAGGCAGTTGTCCAGGAAGAAGGTTGAACACATGATATAAAAGATATGATGAGCCTATATCTCAGCAAACAAATTTAGGTTCTGGGAACATTCTGGGAACATTAGTTTTTGGTTCCCAAAACGTTCCTAGAACTTTCCCTTAAGGTTAAGGGACGTTTCTGGAACATTCTCCTTGCGTTATAAAAATGGAACCTAAAAATAACTTGCATGGAACGTTACTATAACATTCTTGTTTGGTTCCCAAAAAAATAACCTCATTGGACCATTTGGGACGTTAGGGGAAAGCTCTGTGTTTGCTGAGATGATATCCTTCAACTAAGACATTTTCTGTAATATTGATATAATAGATTACATTTTATAGAACAAATAACTACTATAATAACTGTTTAACAGTATTATTTACTTTACTGACAAATGTATCTTGCTATAAAGAATCATAATTTGAAGTTATCATAAATACACCCTTCACTGCTAGGAGGCTTATCAGAGCACCAGACAATGCAGTATTTCATTGTGCCAGATAATGAATTCATGACATCATGAGAAAGTACTTACCCAGTGACATATTCTGTCCTGTTGCCATGGGGCCACTGAAATGGCACTGCCAGCTTTTAGAAAATGGCGTCTGAGAGAGGGTGAAGAGTAAACAGAGTTGGCTTTGGTAGTGTTTTTGTCCAACATCTTCCTCTTCTCTCATCTCAGACACAGCTTATTTTGGGGTTGCTGAGAGGGCTGTTCTCAAGGGCCCTAAACCCTGTGTGTTTGCTTACAGATCCCACGTATATGGCTCTCTTTACTCATGTGAGGTGACAGACGCTCAACACACACTAAGATTGGGTGCAAGAGAATGGCAGAAGGGGAAGGTTGTAAATCCAACATGACATGATTACATCGTCATATCTTACTTGCATTCGGTTTTGATTTATCATACTCATAAACTTGTCATTTGAGTCTACAGATCAGAAAACAGCACTGGCAAATGTCCTGGAGCAAATGTCAGATGTGAACTGATAAGCCTGTTGATGGTTTATTATTATGCTTTAAAAGTTTCAAAGCAGTTTAAAGCCAAGAATTTTATGACTTTTTTTGTGATTGTGTGATTAGCCTGAGCTCGTCTATATGCTGTGGTCCTACCAAAAAAAAGAAGAAGAAGAATTGATATACACATTTAAAATGTGCATTATGTCTCTTCTGGGGAAATGCTTACCTTACACCACTATTTACTATTTACTTTCTTATCTGTGGAAATGGCTGGAATTGATTAATTTTTAGTGTCTTCAATGATGTCATCCATAAAAGCTACAAGCTATGCTCAGAGCTATTGACAAATTTTTTTAAAAGAGACAAACCAAAAATATGTTCAGGCTTCGGACCAAATTTGACTGATTCAATAGGAAATATGTCAACATGGGAAAGGAAACGGCACACATCAAACTAGTTCACCTTTTAGCCCTTTTGAAAAAGAAGTACATTTTAACACTTAAAGAAGTAGTTCACTTCAGAATAAAAATGTCCTGATAATTTACTCACCCCATATCATCCAAGATGTTCATGTCTTTCTTTCTTCAGTAGAAAAGAAATTAAAGGGTCACTCCACCTCTGGAAAGACGAATGTGTATTTAAAATAGGTAATTTATGCAGAAGAAATGTGAAATTATTTTTGAATTTGGAGCTTTCTAGACTGAGAAAAGACAGAAAATGTATTTTTGGCTTATGTGGATGTCTTTCAACAACTCCCAGAATGCACTTGCTTCGGAAATGCAAAGTTTCTCGGGTAATACTTAAGTTTTGCAAAGGAATGCAAAGTTTCTTTGGGAACGCTAAAACTTTTGTGTGGGAACACTAGTTTTGCTGGTGGATGCAAAGTTTCTTGGGTAATACGAATTTTTGCAAAGGAATTCAAAGTTTCTTTGGGAACACTAAAGTTTTGTGAGCGAATGCAAAGTTTATTTGGAATGCTAAAGTTTTGCTAGGGAACGCAAAAGTTTCTTAGGGAATGCTAAAGTTTTGCGAGCGAATGCAACATTTCTTAGGGAATTCTAAAGTTTTGCAAAGGAATCGCAAAGTTTCTTCAAGGAATGCTAAAGTTTTGCATGGGACACAAAGTTTCTTAGGGAATGCTAAAGTTTTGCGTGGGAAGCAAAAGTTTCTTAGGGAATGCTAATGTTTTGCGAGGGAACGCAAAAGTTTCTTAGGGAATGCTAAAGTTTTGCATAGGAACGCAAAGTTTCTTAGGGAATGCTAAAGTTTTGCGTGGGAACGCAAAGTTTCTTAGGGAATGCTAAAGTTTTGCGAGGGAACTAAAAGTTTATCGGGTAATACTAAAGTTTTGCAAAGGAACGCAAAGTTTCTTTGGGAATGTTAAAGTTTTGCGTGGGAACGCTAAAGTTTTGTGAGCGCATGCAAAGTTTCTTAGGGAACGCTATAGTTTTGTGAGCGAATGCAACATTTCTTAGGGAATGCTGAAGTTTTGGAAGAGAACGCAATGTTTTGGATGGACAATTTTCCTACAATCTAATACACTACAAGTGCACACTCAATTAAATGCACATTTTTTTTCACAGAGAGAGAGACAGAAGTGAGGCCTCAATGCCAATTTGGGCAATTGAGATTGTCCGCTGTGTTATTTCTTCACAAAATTCCCCAGACTTACGCTTGGAGATCATAAAACACTTTAGCTATTCCTTAGCACTCTTGTTCCATGCTGGGTTTTGGCCTTTCAGATTCAATTGCTATTTCAGACTCTGTGTTTAATCTATTTGTCACAAGCTATTTTGTGCTCATGTACGTATGTGCTCACAGGAGATAATTTCTGTGAAAATTTACAGAAAACAAAACAGCAAAATATAATTTACAAAGAGGTTATGAGATGGATAAGAATTAGGTTGCCCTCTCAAACTCACAGCAGGAGTTTAAATTTAAAACGAGGGGTCTCAGATTTCTCCTTTCTGGTTATTGTGGAACATTTTATCATATGACAGTGTCATTTTAATCCAAGCCTTCATTTTGAAAAATATATATATATTTTTACCACATTTTTATTAGATAAAGGACATTAATGCATTTTCCAGAAGCTCTTCTTGAGGTTCATCCTCGTTTTTTGTAATGCTTTGGTAGATTATATATCTTTTAAGTATAGTATGTATTATAAAACAGGCCTTTAGGCCTCATTCATGAATCACAAGCAGAACAAATTTGTGTATAAATGGTTTGTAAATCCATTGTGATGTAAATTGTCGCATTTAATCATTGAAATGATTCATTCCCCTAGTGTTTTATGAATGAGGCTCTACATTTTGAATGTAAAACTAGCATATTTAGGCTACTGCATACTGAGCAGAGTACACTAAATACTGCCTACTATATTTTTTTATATGTAGCATCTGAAGCTTGCATTATGCAATGCTATAAAATATCCGTTATAACTCACAAGACGCACTGTGTTGCATGTCTATAATATATATGAAATATAAAGTATATATAAAGTTTAAATTGAGTACATTTAAAATATATTAATTTGAAATGTAACACTGAATAACACACTACAGTTAAGTAATGTCATATGCTTTAGTCAACACTTCAAACTAAGTGCATTTCTTTAAAGCATGACAGAAGATTATTAAAACAAAGCATAAATGTTCAAAACATGCACTGTAAAAAATATCCATGATTTTAACAGTAAAATACTGTAAAAATGCTACAGTGCAAAACTGTTAATTGGTAAACAGAAAGTTTCCGTACTATACACGGTAAATAACTGTGATATAATTTTACAGTAAAATACTGTTAAATTTACAGTTTTTGAAAGTGAAAAAGAACAAATCGTTGTATAATTTACAGTGAAAAACCGTAAATTGACATTCCCACAATTCCCTGTGTGACACTTCACATTAAGTATTTTTGTTGAAATAACTATAGGTTCCTCATAGTTTTTTTTTTTCTAATCAGTTATGTACATTAGGGTTTTATGTTACATTTAATGTTGTTAAATTAATGTTATTGCATTTTTTTAATTTTATGTGTGTTACCATGATGGTGCTTAATGTTTGTGTGAATGACATTGTGCAGCTTCTTTAAATAAGTATTACTTTCTACAAGCAACCACTTGTAATGAGCTTGCTCATTTAACTCTCATTACTGCTGTGATGATTGTTGGTTGTCAGTGTATTACAATGATCTAAAACAGATATCAATACGTCAATAAGTTGGTAAATCGACATTTTATCAGAAAATAAAATGCGGTTTATTACTGTATTTTTTAAGTTAAGTCTGTAAAACCATTAACGCTTCCTGCTTAATTTTTAACGGTAAAGTTCTGGCAACCACAGCTGCTGACTTTTTACCGTAAAATTTACGGTTTATTTTTTACAGTGTGTACAAATAAAACTTTTAATTTGACATTACAAAGAGCACTTTTTAGAAGTGTACTGTGTGTTAAGAAACAGTAACGAAAGTCTGCTCCTCTACAAAAAAACTATAAAAAGTAAAAAGTACACTACAAGTGCACTCTCAAAGTACAAATAAGTGCACTTCTTTTTTCACAAGGGAAGACAAAAGTGAGCCCTTCATGCCTTGTCTCTCATTATACTATCTGCAAGCAGTTTTTTTTTCTTTAAGTACATTTGACGTTCACATTCGATACAAAGTTCTGTCATGAAACTGCTAGATAGAGCAGGCTGGTGGGTCAATCAACTCAATCTGCTTGCAATCACATCATTATCTAGGGCACAGCTGATTGGTTCGTATGAGTAGTCAATGAGCTCACTGCTCAACCTTTAAATACTAGGTCAGCATTTGTTGTTGTGTAGTTGCAGCATGCTCGGAAACCCTCCAACTTCCCCAGCTCCACCTGTATAGATCTGCTTCAGGTGATTCATGTACACTATTGTACAGCAGCAGCATGTCTTACTTGCTCACATCAGCGTGTTGTGTTCGCATTGGTTGCAGCAAATCCCCTACATGGTCTGCAACAGCAGCATAGCAGATCTATTCCATCAAGACCAAACTTATCAACATTGTCATATCCATCACCATGGGAAAAACTGAAGAAAATGCACTACAGTATATGCGTCTATGCTATTCTGAACATGCTGAGAAATTGAGAGAAGGAATCAGAGCATACAATTCCTATAATCCAGTTTTGAAATGCTTACTGAACAAAACGCTTAAATCTCAATACTGAAAAAAACTCAATATATGTTTAAATGTGCTATAATGCAAATTGCTTATGAACACGCAAGCAAATGGCATGTTTTTCTTGTCTGTGTGAGAAGGTCTAGCTGGTGTTCTCTGGGCCGAGGCGTAGTGTTTGTACTGGAGGAAGCGCCACGTGCAGACACCACAGAGCTCCTATTGATTCGCCTTCATCAAGGCCAGGCTTCTGTGGGGGGTGCGCGTGTGTGAAGTCAACACATTCCCAGCATTCCTCCACTTCCCCTGCAGGAGAGATGTCACTGGCCCACAGAACACCAATCACTCGCTTTGTTCGCTTGCCCATCTCCTCTCCCTCGGGACCCCTGGCTCTTTCTCTGGACCGCTTGCTGCCAAGTCGCTGCGCTATTTGCTGTTTCTGCAAATATCTTAACCGCTCAGTGTTTATTCGGTCCACTCCAAGGATGTCCTGGATGAATAGTTTCCCGTATTCTTATAATGCGTATGGTTGGATGTGCATTTTAACATTACTTGGATCAGAACCACTCATTGTGATTTATAACATTTAGAGTCCAGGAAACGGTGTGTGTTGTCTGCTCAAACCTCAACCTTATAGTGAACTCTGCGAGCAACAGCAGTCATTTGAGACACAATCTGACTGGGTACAATGATAACTTTACTCACACTCTTAAAAATAAAGGTTCCAAAAGGGTTTTTTTGCAGTGATGCCAGGTATAGATTAACCATTTTTGGTTCCCTAAAGTACCTTCTAGAGAACAGTTCTTAAAATAACTATTTCTTCTAAGCATGAAGAACTTTTTAAGAAATCCATAGACCCTTTTTTCCCTATAAAGAACTTTTTGTACAATAGAAAGATTTCATGGATGTCTTCATGGAGCCATAGATACCAATAAACCTTAATATTTAAAAGCGTGATATTAGCAATTTCTGTTGAGGTTATCCAGGTATATGCCATATTCAGTTTATGTTCCTTGGCAACACATTCTCATCCCAAGACGTCATCTAACTGACGCTTTTGACCATACGTCAACATCCAAAGTTTCAGGGACCCTTTAACGTAACTTAGATGATGATCTTAGTGCGTCATCCAACTGACGCTTTACTTTTACCTATAGGTTTAGGTCAGGGGTAGGGTTAGGATTAGATCGCATCATCAAACCGACGTTAAAGGGTACCCTAAAACGTTGGATGTTGACGTATGGTCAAAAGCGTCAGTTATATGACATCTTGGGGTGAGAACGGGCTGTCCTTGGTGTTGATGGTTCAGCTGAAAATACAGATTAACAAAACATATCCAGTAGACCAAAAAAACAGTGGGCCTCATTCATGAAACATTCGTAAATATACGAGTAAATATGAGAGTGATTTGCGCTTAAAGAGACCTTCCCGAAAACTCTTCTCCTGATTCACAAATACTTCCTAAACTTCAGCTCTGATAGTGAAATGTGTGATAATGAATCCCAACCAGTCGTAAATGGGATGTGCGTGCACATTCATCCTCAATTAGCATAAATCCCGCCCATTATATCCAACTGACATCTAGGCAAATAATAACATGAATGCGAATGAAAAAAGAAAGATTTCTCGGATGCAGAAATTGAAGTTTTATTATCAGAAGTTCATTCAAAGCGCCAATTTTATTTTCAAGCGCAACATAGTGGCGTATCAGGTCCTAAAAAAAGGAAGCTTGCCAGCATATTACAGATGCAGTTAATGGAGTTTCATCTGTTAATCGAACAGTCCCAGAAGTGAGAAGAAAATGGTTTGACATTAAGCTTGACAGCAAAAAACGAATTAGTTCACTTTGGAAAAATCGTAGCTTATTCAAACTGGAGAAGGACTGCCATCGATCACCAGATCTGAAAAATGGCTCTCATAATAAAAGTAAAAAGAAAAACCGTATGTAATTACTATAGAAAATATTTTTTTTCAAAATGATGTTTAAATATGTACCCATTGGTGATTTAAAATGCAGCCTTATTAATGAGCAAAACATTCAGATGTTAAACACACCATTTACGCGTGGCTGGGAGCAGGTGTAGATTTCTTGCGTACCAACTAACATTTGGAAAATACGAACATTTTAATGAATCCGAAAATTTACGCCAGAACCACTTTACACACGATTTACACACAAATTCGTTCTGCTCGTGTTTCATGAATGAGACCCATTGGATGTAAAACTAGATGGCAGTGGCTCATTTGACCTACCAATGGCAGTTGTGTCGCTTACTCTCAAAGATTTTTTTTTCTTACCATGGAGATAGCTTTCAACAGTTAAAAAAAATGTCTATCTCAAAAAAAGTGAGGGGAACAAACTCAAACACAACAAAAATAGGGGAGATGTAATAGTTGCTACACTTATGGTTACAGTCATATTAAGAAAACGGTTTTGAGGAAGGTCATTCTGCAAGACACAGCAACTTTATCATGGTGACAAGGGCATGGGTCCACTTCCCAGTTTATATAGTAAGTCTACATAAACAACTAAGCATTGGCAATGTGACCTTACATCAAGGTCTGTGTCTAGTTCCAGTGGGAATATCTTATCCAAAAACTCCAAACATACTTCACAATGCGGTCGGGATGCCCTTCGACAGAACGTCGCAGCGAGACGGTCAAAGCGGCTGTGCAAATGGACAACCACACTTCTTTCCCTTTCTTTTCTCTTTCACCTCATAGGAGCTTGGAGGCGAGGGTTTGCTGCTCCGCACAGTTGTCATGGGAACACTGTTTGCATTTCCCAGTGAGCGATTCCAGAGCTGCTGCCGTTGGACTGGAATTCAGACTCTCCATTGAGCGCAGAACAGCCTGCAAAAGCAATTGTCTATTTGTGGCCACTCACTGAGAGACATTATGGGTGTGCTTCTGTCAAAAGTGAAACAAAGAGAGATGGAGAAAAGCAAAACTCTTTCGAGGACCATCAGTAGGCCTACTTTGAAACTACATACTTAGTTCGAATGTACATACTAGAAGACGCTCTGAAAATAAAACCACAAGCATCTTGAATGGCCAGGTTCGTAGTCCACATAGCCCGTTCCTCCATTTTGTGTGGCATCACAGGGCTCCATTGAAGCCGTCTCGCTCTCTCAGACCGGACCAGCTCACACAAAGAGCCCTTTCAGTCTGACCTTGACTGAGCGCCTCCCTGAGCACCACAGCAACCCGTGGAGAGGAATCCGCTTCAGTCTGCTTCCAGTGAATGATAACTCTCCTGTAAGGCTCGAAAACCAGAAGTAATGCATTTCATATGGTGCTCAACCAATAGACCAACCACCAACACCAGCGGGAAAGCCTGAATATTTCTCAGAGGAGAGTCCAGACGGAAGTGAATCCGCACACAATGCTCAACGGATGAAGCTTGTTTTGCATCATGTTCTTGATTTAATAATAATGGGAGAAGGGGAGGTTGGTTAGTTAATCACGAACATGAGGTCGGGAATAATGACAGAGGCATTTTGTCAGAGAAGGAACTATTTATGAAATGTTCGAGATGTGTTCACAGACATCTTTCAGAAAGTGCAACATTTCAGTGTTTTTTTTTATTTTGTACTTGCAGAGCCCATTAAGAACATGGTGATTGGGGAAAATGATATGCTTTTGCGTTCCTCCTACTAGTAATCTTAATAAGACGGATGATTGGTGTAAATTGTACCTATTCTTTAAATCTTTAACCCCCTCAGACCTGAATTATGTTTCAAGTTTCTGAAAAATATAAAAGTACATTTTCCCAGCTCATGAGGCTTCTATAAATGAAAACAAATGAAAAAAAAATCATCATTGTGATTTTTTTATTTTATTTTATTTATTTATTTATTTTTTCCATTCCAATGGACATCTGGGGCCGTATTCACAAAGAATTTTAAGGCTAAAAGTAGCTCCTAACTGGCGAATTTAGGAGCAACTCCTAAAAATAATGGGCGTGTCACTCCTAACTTTAGGACTCCAAATTTTTTTCACTAAGAGTAATTCACAAAGCATTTTAGCCCTAAAAGTAGCACCTAAGTCTGGGACAGCTTAAAAGAAGTCGAGAGGACTCCTAACTCACTAAGACCTATTCACAAAGGATTGTAGCGCATACCACCGCCTCTCGCAGCCGTCCGGGGTCCGTGACACAAGCGGGAATGCTGCATTCATCTGCAAACAAATCCTCTCCCATGTCTCATGCTTAGCTTTGCTTGAAATCCCAATTCCGAATTTCACTTTTATTTATTTTTATTTTTCTAGCACCAACTGGGCCAGCAGCAGTAACTGATCCTGTGTCCAGTTGGGCTTTCTTTTCCATTTTGGCGAGTTTATAATCCACCGTCATTCAACTATTACATTACTTCAATATGAGCAACATGTCCTTGCTTTAAATAGTCTAGTTAGGCTAAAAGAATGTCAATTAACCAAGCAAGTGTTAATGCAAGTGTCGTTTTTCATTATTAGGCAAGTTAAGGTTTTCATTAGTGCATTAGGCACCATTCACATATAGCGCCTAAAAACGCAGATGCTCATTCTCCCGGCGGTTGCGCTCCGGTTGGTTCTTGTCACGCGCACCGCTCCATACGGACGCGCTTGGAAAAAACGGGCGCACAAATCGCAGCGCCTACATTTAAAATAACGAACTTGAGCGTGCAAAAGACGCGATAAGTGAACACTGCAGGCCCTTAGGCTACCTTGAATAATTTAATTCATGACTTTTCTCTCTCTGCCTTTTTAGAATTACACTTCACTGGGCCTGCACAAACATGTCATTATATAGCCTATGCATTTTAATGACATTACTTTTTTTTCTTACAATTATTTTGTGTAAGACACAGACATATTTAGATGTCGTAATTCCATGATTTGTTGCTGTGTTATGTTCCACATGATGGCCCTGTCATCTAACAACCAATCACCGTGATCATTGCGAGGAAGCTCGTGCATGAAAATTGACGTCATCCATAGCAACGAAGACTCACTCTTAGTTTAGGAGTTGTCATTTTTCCTTACTAAGAGTAGGTCTGAAAGGCGTTGTGAATAACTTTTAAGAGAAAACTCCTAGCTAAAATATTTTAGTGCGATTTAGGAGTACTCCTAGTGGTAAGATAAAATTCTTTGTGAATACGGCCCCAGGTCAAAACAGGAGTACTTCCCAAAAATGTACCAACATGAAATAAATTAATAAACATAAAATTTGTTGGTCTATACTTTAAGCTTTTTCTCAAGGTCAAAAAAATTCCAGCAGTATACCATTTCAACTATAATTTTGAAGTTTTTGTTTTACAAATTGCACATTGTTTGTAACAAACTAAATATCTTCAAATCAATCAATCTGGTCATATTAGAATCATTTTCTGTGTGCATCTTTCTTTTTTTAGAACAAAAACTTGAACATTATAACATTACAACTTTAATCGTAAGGCTTTTCCTTCATATATTGCACATTTGTTTATTCATAACAAAACAAACCTAGGAATCAATTAATGCGTTCATGTTAGTCGTTTCCTGTGTGCATCGGACAAGTCCCCGGACACGCCCCCGTCCCACGAACCAATAACCCACTATTTTTTAAAAGTACTAACCCTGGCCTTCATGCGATAAGCTGCAATTGGACATAATCCCACCTGCAATCTATTGAATGGGGATTTGGGTAGTGTATTTTTTGGACATTTTAATTAAAGTTTCTTTCATGATAAAAACTATTTTAATGCACTCAGCTGAGGCCCCTGAGTCCATAGCACCAAGCGCCATCCCATAATTCCACCGTCCACGAACCCTCTATTTTTATAATGGCATAAATGCTACGTGGGATCTCAATATCTCAGTTCTGGAGATCTTGGTCTGAGAGTCTCCATTTTTGCACTCAGGTCTAATGCTGCGTTCCAGTCCGAAATTGCCATGCCCTCACTCGCTAACTTCCCTCCGTCTCGTTCACTCGGATCACTGACATCATTGCTTACGCTGCACGAGTGCCCACTACTGGTGGAAACCGCAATGAGCTGAACTGGTACAGCCTAAGCCCTTGATTACTTTGAATCAGCTATGAGTTGATTTATTATTTACTTTTTCCCCTTTACAAATTTGTTTAATGCAGCATCCACATGTATATAGGTGTGTTTGGGTTATTTTAAAATAAATAAATAAATTATAATTAATATATCATAGAGTGTCTGTTGTGGTGGTCATTAGACGATATGTGGTTACGTCACAGTCGTACTGCATTGTGGGATATATAGATGCCTGAAGTGCACATTTGAAGTAGACTCATAAACATCCCTCGTTCACTTCACGAAGTGGAACGCACTACAAAATGGCGGCAGGGATTCCCCAGGGGAAGTTTGCAAGTGCGTGTCTAAAAGTGGACTGGAACACAGCTAAGCTCATGGCCCTCTATCAGAATCCAGAGTTTCAAGAGATCAGAGAAAACTTTTTTTTGTGCCGAGAAACTCTGCAAAAAAATAAATAAATAAATCTCTGATCTTCTTGAAACTCTGGATTCTGATAGAGGGCCATGAGACTTAGGCCTGAGTGTAAAAATGGAATGCTCTAGACCCTTCCAGAGCTGAGATATTGAGATCCACGTAGCATTTGTGCCATTATAAATATCTCAATACTCAGCTCTGGAAGGCTCCAGTTCCTCCATTTTTGCACTCAGGTCCAAGTCCCATGGTCCTCTATCAGACTTAGACCCTGAGTGCAAAAATGGAGGCTCTAGACCCTTCCAGAGCTGAGATATTGAGATATCTATAATGGCATAAACCCCTGCCTTTTTTGTTTTTTGGGGGTCGAAAACTCTTCTTGAAACTCTGGATTCTGCACTGTAAAAACTAAAGGTGCCTCAAATATCCTGTTGGATACTCAAGGAACCTAAAAACACAATTTAAGTGCCTCAAAGCTCTTTCTCCTACAGTTGGGGTTACTGGAGGAGCATTGACAATCTTAGCAGTTCTTGCTGGAACTTATGGGATCCTTGAAGCACTTTGTATTCATTTCATAGGTTCTGGAGTCACCTTTTCACTACCATGAGACCTCGAAGTTCTTTGGGGGAAATTAGAGGAACTTGAATGCTATAAAAGGGTTATTGTAAGATCTTTTAACATTTAAATGGTTCCTGGAAGATCTCTTATGTTAAAGCCAGCATCTGGAGGAACCTATTGGTTCTGTGAGGCCAGAATACAATTTTTATTATCCTATTATTGTTATACTTAAGTTTTGTGTAAAAAAAAAAAAAAAAAAAAAAAAAATAAAAAAAAATATATAAAATATATATATATATATATATATATATATATATACTAGTTATGAAAAATTAAGAGACCACTGCTAAATCAGCAGTTGCTCTGGATTTATTATTTATATTATAAATAATAAATCCAGAGCAACTGCTGATTTGGCAGTGGTCTCTTAATTTTTTCCATAACTATATATATATATATATATATATATATATATATTCCATAAATATTTTTTCATAAATTATACTTCTGGGGCCGTATTCACAAAGAATTTTATCTTACCACTAGAAGTACTCCTAAATCGCACTAAAATATTTTAGCTAGGAGTTTTCTCTTAAAAGTTATTCACAACGCCTTTCAGACCTACTCTTAGTAAGGAAAAATTACAACTCCTAAACTAAGAGTGAGTCTTCGTTGCTATGAATGACGTCAATTCTCATGCACGAGCTTCCTCGCAATGATCACGGTGATTGGTTGTTAGATGACAGGGCTATCATGCGGAACATAACACAGCAACAAATCATGGACATTACGACATCTAAATATGTCTGTGTCCTACACAAAATAATAATAAAAAAAGTAATGTCATCGAAATGCATAGGCTATATAATGACATGTTTGTGCAGGACACAGTGAAGTGTAATTCTAAAAAGGCAGAGAGAGAAAAGTCATGAATGAAATTATTCAAGGTAGCCTAAGGGCATGCAGTGTTCACTTATCGCGTCTTTTGCGCGCTTATTTTAAAAGTTCGTTATTTTAAATGAAGGCACCCGTTCTTTCCAATCGCGTCCGTATGGAGCGCGCCGGTCACGTGAACTAGAACCAACCGAGCCAACAAGAACGAACCGTCCTCAGCGCTTTGGAAAAGGAGAATGCGGCGCACCTTGCATTTTTAGGCGGCAGGCGCTATATGTGAATGGTGCCTAATAATGAAAAAACGACACTTGCATTAACACTTGCTTGGTTAACTGACATTCTATTAGCCTAACTAGACTACTTAAAGAAAGGAAATGTTGCTCCTAATGAAGTAATGTAATATTTGAATAACGGTGGATTATGAACTCGCCAAAATGGAAAAGAAAGCCCAACTGGATGCAGGATCAGTTACTGCTGCTGGCCCAGTTGGTGCTTAAAAAACAAAACAAAACAAAAAACATTATAACAGTGAAATTCGGCACTGGGATATCAAGCTAAACTAAGCGTGAGACATGGGAGAGGTTGTGTGCAGATGAATGCAGCATTCCCGCTTGTGTCGCGGACCCCGGGCGACTGCGAGAGAAGCTACAATCCTTTGTGAATAGGTCTTAGTGAGTTAGGAGTCCTCTCGACTTCTTTTAAGCAGTCCCAGACTTAGGTGCTACTTTTAGGGCTAAAATGCTTTGTGAATTACTCTTAGTGAAAAAAATTAGGAGTCCTAAAGTTAGGAGTGACACGCCTATTATTTTTAGGAGTTGCTCCTAAATTCGCCAGTTAGGAGCTACTTTTAGCCTTAAAATTCTTTGTGAATACGGCCCCTGATGCAGCTAGTAGTACTTACATTTAATAGGCCTTTTTATTGTTTCATTTACAACTTAAACAACGACAAAAAAATAGTAAGTAAGCCTAATAATAATTATAATGATAATATGAAGAAGAAGAAGAAGCAGGAGGAGAACAGGTTTATTCTGTCACGAAACTGCTGCTATTCCTCTGCTGTTATCGCTTCAGTGAACCTCGCGCGCAACACAGATCAGCTGATCAGCATCGGATTTGAAAGTAACGGCTCCTCTCATTAAAGCTTCAGCTGTTTGTTCTGCTCTCCGTTACAAGGTTTGTAAACTCGCCAAATAAATATAAATACAGAGTTTACTCACTATTATATTCAAACACATACAATATATAAACTAAAACACATGTTCTTACAGAGTTTACCACTCGTTTATTGCACAGTAGCCTATGTGGTATGAAGGTTTTAGCCGTGATGCTAACTAATCTAACGTTAATGAACTGAACGTTAAAGAAATAATGGATTGTCTTAGATTGTTTTAGTCATTCACTTAAATGTATTCTGTACACCCGTGTCTTCAAATTGCTGATATAACTTATTAATAGCTAATTCCTGCTGTCGACTGTCGTCATTGGCGCTTGTTATGAATAACACAAGTGGATAGGCGTTAGTTTGGTCTGTTTTTGTTTATTTACTACAGCACAGGTGCCCTGATTCATTCAAATACCATTGTAAAGCCCTTTGGTCAATAATTATTATGTTGTGAATGGATATAATCAGCTTTGTTCTTTTTGTTTCCCCAGAACAACTCAAAAATCATCTGAACATTTCAGAGGCTACAGTGTATTACAGTAAGTTTCCTGCACTACATTCAAGTACTTTATTACTATGAACTAGGGCTGTCAAACATTAATTCGCGATTAATCGCATTCAAAATAAAAGTTTTTGTTTAAATAATATATGTGGGTGCACATTAAATTATATATAAATCTATATACAGTATATACATGAAAATATTTCTTAAATATATACAAGCATGTGTGTGTATTTATATATACAAAATAATTCTACACAGTGCACCCACATATATTATGTAAACACAAACTTTTATTTTGCATGTGATTAATCACGATAATCGTTTGACAGCCCTGACTATGAACTTTTCTCTGTGAATTTGTTTTGTTTGACTGTGTATTTGTGTTTTTTAATCAGTTATTCTCTGAAAATATTCCTTCATGCTCTCATCTCATTCATGTTACTCAGAAAAATTAAATCTCAGATTTGGCGCCAATAATGCCATATGCATTTTTTTTATACCTTAATCATTTACATTTGAATAGAAAAAATTGGAACTCTGAATTATAACTTAAAGTGTAGTCTTTTTAGACAAAAAAGGTTATTATATGGCTTCAGAAGACTTGCAACACAACTCATAACACTTTACTTGAGTTGTGGACCAATTTTTCAATTTAATTTTTCATATTTTTTGGATCTTTTCTGTGCCATTTTTGGAGATTAACACAATATTTAACCATTTTTACATAAATTGTTGCATTGAATTGAACTAAACAAGTGTACATAAGAATGGTTTCATGAATGATTTACACAGTTTTGTTCTGCTTGTCTCCTGCAGTGAAACTGAATGATGACTGGGGTTGCATTACGCCTGAGATCTGCTTTTGAGTTCCACAGACAGAAAGTCAAACAGGTTCGGAATGTCACAAGGCTGAGGAAATTATTTTAAGTTCACAACTATCACTTTAATAACACTGCTGACAGTTATTTTCAGTTCCTCCAGCAAAACGCGATTATGCGATCGCTGAATTCAATGCAAAATAAGCCAAAGCCACACTTTCGCCCCGTAAAAATTTCCGATTTCCGTGCAAAATATGCGGGGTTTGCATGATTTCATAATCCTCGCATTTTTCCGTCTGCAAAAAAGTCACATATATCTTAGCAGAAAGTTTGAAAAATGTTGCGTTGCTTCATACAAGAGCAGCCATTTCCCCCTGTTTCCATGGGAACGTTATGAAGTGAACGCAATCACGCGACGGGATAGCTCACAGCTGAAGTTATTGCAGCGGCCAGACAGACTCGCGGAGGCGATTGACATCTCACAAATCTAACTCATATAACATTCTGTCACATGTTCTACCGTCACATAAACAAAAAAAGATAAAAGAAGCATCAAACAGAAATTACCCGCACACATGGGGTGTTCGAGGGCGCACATATAACACTGCAGACAGTTCAGCGCGCAGCTCTTAAAGGGGCCACAACTTATTTACACTCGTTACAGTCTGAAACAAAACTTTGCTGTTTTTGAAATTGTGAAGAGAATCTATTGTGCACTTATTCTTTGAATGTCCATATTCTTCAATCTTTTGGAATGAGATGTCTCGATTTCTAGGTTTTAAAATGAATTGCAACCTTGTCTTAAATTTGTCATCTTCATACAAATGATTTTGACTTTCCTATAAGAAAAATGTATGTTATAGATTTGTTTCTATTATTAGGAAAATTTCATATTCATCAAACTAAGTGGAGTAAGCTCAAAACCCAACTTTGCTCATTTCAAAACAGCCTTTAAAATCAGGGCTGGACGATTAAGCCGAAAAATAGTCTGAAACCGAAATTTAGTAGCCAATAATCGACGTGATTTTACCATGTTCGGTTATTTTGGTTTTTGAATACTATTAATATATCCGCCCACTGTGTGTTAACGTACTTTCCCCTTAAACATAGTAGTCACGTCACTCCACCCCGTCCAGTCAGCGACATTGAAACAACATGAGCCCCTTTCACACAGCGCGTTGATCCCCGGGAAATTGCCAGAACAAACACCTGTGTGAGCGCAAACACGGCCCGGGATTGGTGCCGCCAGGTTGGGGACAGAGTAACAATTGCTGTGTTCAGTCCATGGTTCAGTCACGGAGCGCGCTGTGTGAACAAAAGCCGTAATGTAATCAATGTCGCGTTGCAGCCTAATGATGCCGTTTAAGCCGGGATCGTTCGCGCAGCGTGAAACGATACGTAATGCGCTAGTTTATTATGCGAATCAGAGAAAAACAAATGCGCAAGCGTGGTTTTTGAAAAGAAAATCGCAACTCATAAGCAAACTATAGACGCTGCTGAGACATGTCAAGTGTCTTTGCGGGTAACTTGTGTGTGAACGCACTCTCTGATTCCTAGAATACTGAGTCAACTCAGCAACAGGAGCTGCTTTTACCAAAGAAACACGCAAAAAAAGAGAGAGAGAGACAGACAAACGCCCAGCAACAAGTGCCTCCACTCCACAAAGCAGCTCACGATAACACAGGCATTTACAGATGCCATACAATATGAAAAGGATTAGTTTTTTAGTTTTATACAAGTTATATTTTACTTTTTAGATGGCAATATTTACAATAATTTATTTTATTTACAAAAATAACTATTTTCTACATTTTTTTATTATTTTAAAATATTTAATAAGCATTAAAAGCTATCTGTGTGTTTCCTTATTTTAGAATCTCAAAGATTATGCACTAAAAAAAATACATACATATTTACAGAATAAGCTTTGCCAGTGACATATGAGAAAGAAAAAAAATCGTTCAATAATCGTAATCGAGGTGACTTGTTCGATTAATCGTGATTATGATTTTAGCCCAAATCGTTACAGCCCTACTTTAAAATGTATTTTGAGTCTGTAAAAAAAAAAATAAATAAATAAAAAATTGAAAAGCCCAAAAGATCTTTATCTCTGCTAAAGGAATTTAATATATGTCTGTGATGCCCTCTATCTTTTTTTTCTTTTTCTTTTTCGTGTTTTTTTTCCCCAAATTATTGTTGTCTCATGTTTTACTTATCAAATGTTATACTTATCAGAAAATGTGTAAAAGAAATGTCAAGAACTTGATATCAAACTCTGTGATTTTGAAAATTCAATAAAAATAAAACAAGATGAGAAATTTGCTTATCAAAGAAAGTAATAAGAAATGACTCTTTACATTAGGTAGTAGCCTAGTGAGAACAAGGTGTTGGGGGAATCACTTTTTTTCTCTTTTTCATCAAACCGCAGTTTTTGCAAGTTCCCGCAATTTTTGCAAGTTCCCGCAATTTCATCGCATAAAATTGCATAAATATCCCGCATATTCCATCGCATTTTTTAAGAAAACGAGCCGCGTAATCAAGGATTTTTGCCCGCAACAATCACAAAAAACGCCGCGTTTTTCTGGAAGGACTGTATTTTGGTTCTTTGCAGGCACCATGGTAAGCTGAAATACAATTTTGAACAAGAAAAAAAAATCCTCCTGTAGACCGGAAAAATCATTGAAGTGCATGGACCATCCACCAGTAAAGAGGAAAAACAAACAGAAAATTTTACTTTTCTAACTCTTTAACCTCACATGTCCCTTTTATTAATAATTGCATTTTATGTTGCAGCAAGTAAAGGTGCGGTCACATTTGTGAAATTCGTGAAATTACACAGGCAAAAAAGTCCATTGACACAACTTAACTTAACTTGATTATTTTTTTATTATTATTATTAATGTGATGTGTTTCCATGCATTTTGTTAGATGTCTTTTCTTGTATACCCTATTGTATGTACTGTACATTGTTGATTATTCATGTTGCTTATGTATTATACTATTTGTTTGTGTATTCTATTCATTAATATTAATCTATTACTAGCTTCTTTTCCCAAGTGCATGGAAGTGTATGTATTAAAATGGATCTAAAATTTGTAATAAACAATTCTTACCTTGTATTTGGTTCAGTTTGTTTTATAATAATTTAATGTTAATGCTAACCATAGTAACAACATGCAATGAATAAATAAATAAATAAATAAAAATTGGTTCCTGGAGGCACCCAAAGAGGTTCCATGCAGTGCCTAATATAAGGTGGTTCCTCAGAGAAGGGCCATGAGACTTAGATCTGAGTGCAAAAATGGAGGCTCTAGACTCTTCCAGAGCTGAAGATATCGAGATTTTCATAATGGCATAAATCCCCAACAAAAGACAGGGGTACCCTGTCATTGTTTTGTTTTTTGGGGGGTTTCGAAATGTTTAGTTTCTCTGATCTTCTTGAAACTCTGGGATTCTGATAGAGGGCCATGAAACTTAGACCTGGGTGCAAAAATGGAAGCTCTAGACCCTTCCAGAGCTGAGATATTGCGATATTTATAATGGCATAAATCCCCAAAAAAAGGACATGGATATCCCTGTCATTTTTTTTTGGGGGGGGGTTGAAATTTTGAGTTTCTCTGATCTTCTTGAAACTCTGGATTCTGATAGAGGGCCATGAGACTTAGACCTGAGTGCAAAAAATTGAGTCTCTAGACCCTTCCAGAGCTGAGATATTGCAAGATATCTATAATGGCATAAATCCCCCCAACAAACGACAGGGGTACCCCTGTTGTTTTTGTGATTAGACCGAGAGACCGAGAGTTTCAGTGCGTGCGCAAGACCGAGCGTTTCAGTGCGTGCGACGAGAGGCCGAGCGCTTTCAGTGCACGCGAGAGAGACCGAGCGTTTCAGTGCGTGCGAGAGGCCGAGCGTTTCAGTGCGTCGCGAGAGAGGCCGAGCGTTTCAGTGCCGTGAGAATATGAGCTTTCAGTGCGCTCCGAGAAGACCGAGCGTTTCAGTGCGTGCGAGAGAAGACCGAGCGTTTCAGTGCGTGCGAGAGAGACCGAGCGTTTCACGCGCCCGAGAGAGACCGAGTGTGTGCGGGCATTAGTAGCCTAATTAATTGCTACATATAATTACTATATAAGAGGCATGGAAGTTCGATTTATGGACAACAATAATCAGTACAAACGTCTTGTTTTTAACTAGTGTTTAATTAACATAAATAATTTGAGGAGATAAACTTTCATAAGGTCGATATAATTGAATTTATGAAGCCTAGTAAGATTTCATAACTAATCACTGAACCATAACCAGATTTTTCGTTTCTTGGGCGTCAAATAAAATAACAATGACTCTGAATTGTATTCACCAAAATCGGGATGTTGTCTGTACAAGTGTTTCCATGAGAGCATCAAATTGATAGGATATGGCATCTGTGAGAAAGATGGTTAAATCTGCAAAGACTGAAGAGAATGCAGCAAAATATCTAACTTGCCTGACTGGTAAAGCTACAGGAAATGTTAAAGTGTTTTTCTTTTTTTTCTTCTTTTTTTTGTCAAAGATGTTGATAATCAGTTCAGTGACCATGACAGACAAATGGAGAAAGGACGACATAAAATCCTGGATACCAAGAGAAGAGAGACTATCCATTTTAAATATAAACACAGAATTACACCACCAAAGTGGTAAAGTCAGCTAAAAAAGGCCACGTTTTGTAATAATAAGCCATGCATGACATCTAATGATAGACTATAATTATAAATTAACATGAGTCTCTTAAACATATTACATTTTTAAGTGCAAAAAAGTATAATGTTTAAAAATTATGTATCAGCAGGTACCTTCGAGAGCCATGGAACAACATTCAGGGGGTTAATATAAATATAGAACAACACAGGTAATTTCAGCTGAAATCACTTTATTTTTAACAGTAAATTGACACGGTTGTCTTTAGTGTGATATAGCAACAACACAACAATTTCATAAAATAAAAATGTTAACGAATATTTAATTAAAAATCCAATTAAAATTAACTGGTGTAGTGTTTCTGTGCATTGGTGTCTTTTGTGTCCATGTATTTGTGTATTCGTGTATGCTTGTCAAATAATGTCAAACGTTTTGTTAAAGATTATAACATCCTTGACAAAAAAACAACAAAAAACAAACAAACAAACAAAAACACTTTTAACATTTCCTGTAGCTATACCAGTCAGGCCAGATATGATATAAATCTTATTTCAATCTTATTTAATCCTCCTTATGAAAGTTTATCTGCTCGAATTATTTATGTTAATTAAACACTAGTTAAAAACAAGACGTTTGTACTGATTATTGTTGTCCATAAATCGTTGTATCAAATGTTGCTATGGAATAAAACTACAGATTCTATGGATATTAAACTTTTGATGTGATGTCATAATTAAAAATTAATGTTGACATGGCACACTAGTAAACAATAAATTTTGAAAAGGGCACTTCATATCAAAAAGGTTGCCGACCCCTGCAGTTTCTCTGATCTTCTTGAAACTCTGGATTCTGATAGAGGGCCATGAAGACTTAGACCTGAGTGCAAAAATGGAGGCTCTAGACCCTTCCAGAGCTGAGATATTGAGATATTTATAATGGCATAAATCCCAGAAAAAACGACAGGGGTACCCCTGTCATTTTTTTTGTTTGGGTCAAAATTTTGAGTTTCTCTGATCTTCTTGAAACTCTGGATTCTGATAGAGGGCCATGATACTTAGACCTGAGTGCAAAAATGGAGGCTCTAGACCCTTCCAGAGCTGAGATATTGAGATATTTATAATGGCATAAATCCCAGAAAAAATGACAGGGGTACCCCTGTCATTTTTTTTTTTTGGGGTTAAAATTTTGAGTTTCTCTGATCTTCTTGAAACTCTGGATTCTGATAGAGGGCCATGATACTTAGACCTGAGTGCAAAAATGGAGGCTCTAGACCCTTCCAGAGCTGAGATATTGAGATATTTATAATGGCATAAATCCCAGAAAAAAAAGACAGGGGTACCCCTGTCATTTTTTTTTTTTTGGGTCAAAATTTTGAGTTTCTCTGATCTTCTTGAAACTCTGGATTCTGATAGAGGGCCATGAGACTTAGACCTGAGTGCAAAAATGGAGGCTCTAGACCCTTCCAGAGCTGAGATATTGAGATATTTATAATGGCATAAATCCCAGAAAAAAACGACAGGGGTACCCCTGTCATTTTTTTTTTGGGTGGGTCAAAATTTTGAGTTTCTCTGATCTTCTTGAAACTCTGGATTCTGATAGAGGGCCATGAGACTTAGACCTGAGTGCAAAAATGGAGGCTCTAGACCCTTCCAGAGCTGAGATATTTAGATATTTATAATGGCATAAATCTCAGAAAAAAACGACAGGGGTACCCCTGTCATTTTTTGTTTGGGTTGAAATTTTGAGTTTCTCTGATCTTCTTGAAACTCTGGATTCTGATAGAGGGCCATGATACTTAGACCTGAGTGCAAAAATGGAGGCTCTAGACCCTTCCAGAGCTGAGATATTGAGATATTTATAATGGCATAAATCCCAGAAAAAAACGACAGGGGTACCCCTGTCATTTTTTTTTTTTTGGGTCAAAATTTTGAGTTTCTCTGATCTTCTTGATACTCTGGATTCTGATAGAGGGCCATGAGACTTAGACCTGAGTGCAAAAATGGAGGCTCTAGACCCTTCCAGAGCTGAGATATTGAGATATGTATAATGGCATAAATCCCAGAAAAAAACGACAGGGGTACCCCTGTCATTTTTTTTTGGGTCAAAATTTTGAGTTTCTCTGATCTTCTTGAAACTCTGGATTCTGATAGAGGGCCATGAGACTTAGACCTGAGTGCAAAAATGGAGGCTCTAGACCCTTCCAGAGCTGAGATATTGAGATATTTATAATGGCATAAATCCCCCAAAAATGACATGGGTACCCCTTGTCGTTTTTTTTTTTTTTGGTTGTTTTTTTTAGTCAAAATTTTGAGTTTCTCTGATGTTCTTGAAACTCTGGATTCTGATAGAGGGCAATGAGACTTATACCTGAGTGCAAAAATGGAGGCTCTAGACCCTTTCAGAGCTGAGCTATTGAGATATTTATAATAACATAAATCCCCGAAAAAAAAAAACGACAGGGGTACACCTTGTCGTTTTTTGTTGGTTTTCTTTTTAGTCTAAATTTTGAGTTTCTCTGATCTTCTTGAAACTCTGGATTCTGATAGAGGGCCATGAGACTTAGACCTGAGTGCAAAAATGGAGGCTCTAGACCCTTCCAGAGCTGAGATATTGAGATATTTATAATGGCATAAATACCCCCAAAAAATGACAGGGGTACCCCTGTTTTTTTTTTTTTTTTTTTTTTTTTGGGTTGAAATTTTGAGTTTTTCTGATCTTCTTGTAACTCTGGGATTCTGATAGAGGGTCATGAGACTTAGACCTGAGTGCAAAAATGGAGGCTCTAGACCCTTCCAGAGCTGAGATATTGAGATATTTATAATGGCATAAATCCCCCAAAAATAGACATGGGTACCCCTTGTCGTTTTTTTTTTTTGGTTGTTTTTTAGTCAAAATTTTGAGTTTCTCTGATGTTCTTGAAACTCTGGATTCTGATAGAGGGCCATGAGACGTAGACCTGAGTGCAAAAATGGAGGCTCTAGACCCTTTCAGAGCTGAGATATTGAGACATTTATAATGGCATAAATCCCCGAAAAACGACAGGGTACCCCTTGTCGTTTTTTTTTTTTTTTTTTTAGTCAAAATTTTGAGTTTCTCTGATCTTCTTGAAACTCTGGATTCTGATAGAGTGCCATGAGACTTAGACCTGAGTGCAAAAATGGAGGCTCTAGACCCTTCCAGAGCTGAGATATTTAGATATTTATAATGGCATAAATCTCAGAAAAAAACGACAGGGGTACCCCTGTCATTTTTTGTTTGGGTTGAAATTTTGAGTTTCTCTGATCTTCTTGAAACTCTGGATTCTGATAGAGGGCCATGAGACTTAGACCTGAGTGCAAAAATGGAGGCTCTAGACCCTTCCAGAGCTGAGATATTGAGATATTTATAATGGCATAAATCCCAGAAAAAACGACAGGGGTACCCCTGTCATTTTTTTTTTTGGGTCAAAATTTTGAGTTTCTCTGATCTTCTTGAAACTCTGGATTCTGATAGAGGGCCATGAGACTTAGACCTGAGTGCAAAAATGGAGGCTCTAGACCCTTCCAGAGCTGAGATATTGAGATATTTATAATGGCATAAATCCCAGAAAAAAACGACAGGGGTACCCCTGTCATTTTTTTTTGGGGGTCAAAATTTTGAGTTTCTCTGATCTTCTTGAAACTCTGGATTCTGATAGAGGGCCATGAGACTTAGACCTGAGTGCAAAAATGGAGGCTCTAGACCCTTCCAGAGCTGAGATATTGAGATATTTATAATGGCATAAATCCCAGAAAAAAACGACAGGGGTACCCCTGTCATTTTTTTTGGGGGTCAAAATTTTGAGTTTCTCTGATCTTCTTGAAACTCTGGATTCTGATAGAGGGCCATGAGACTTAGACCTGAGTGCAAAAATGGAGGCTCTAGACCCTTCCAGAGCTGAGATATTGAGATATTTATAATGGCATAAATCCCAGAAAAAACAACAGGGGTACCCCTGTCATTTTTTTTTGTGGGGGTCAAAATTTTGAGTTTCTCTGATCTTCTTGAAACTCTGGATTCTGATAGAGGGCCATGAGACTTAGACCTGAGTGCAAAAATGGAGGCTCTAGACCCTTCCAGAGCTGAGATATTGAGATATTTATAATGGCATAAATCCCAGAAAAAACGACAGGGGTACCCCTGTCATTTTTTTTTGGGGGTCAAAATTTTGAGTTTCTCTGATCTTCTTGAAACTCTGGATTCTGATAGAGGGCCATGAGACTTAGACCTGAGTGCAAAAATGGAGGCTCTAGACCCTTCCAGAGCTGAGATATTGAGATATTTATAATGGCATAAATCCCAGAAAAAAACGACAGGGGTACCCCTGTCATTTTTTTTTGGGGTCAAAATTTTGAGTTTCTCTGATCTTCTTGAAACTCTGGATTCTGATAGAGGGCCATGAGACTTAGACCTGAGTGCAAAAATGGAGGCTCTAGACCCTTCCAGAGCTGAGATATTGAGATATTTATAATGGCATAAATCCCAGAAAAAAACGACAGGGGTACCCCTGTCATTTTTTTTTTTGGGGTCAAAATTTTGAGTTTCTCTGATCTTCTTGAAACTCTGGATTCTGATAGAGGGCCATGAGACTTAGACCTGAGTGCAAAAATGGAGGCTCTAGACCCTTCCAGAGCTGAGATATTGAGATATTTATAATGGCATAAATCCCAGAAAAAAACGACAGGGGTACCCCTGTCATTTTTTTTTGGGGGGTCAAAATTTTGAGTTTCTCTGATCTTCTTGAAACTCTGGATTCTGATAGAGGGCCATGAGACTTAGACCTGAGTGCAAAAATGGAGGCTCTAGACCCTTCCAGAGCTGAGATATTGAGATATTTATAATGGCATAAATCCCAGAAAAAACGACAGGGGTACCCCTGTCATTTTTTTGGGGGGGGTCAAAATTTTGAGTTTCTCTGATCTTCTTGAAACTCTGGATTCTGATAGAGGGCCATGAGACTTAGACCTGAGTGCAAAAATGGAGGCTCTAGACCCTTCCAGAGCTGAGATATTGAGATATTTATAATGGCATAAATCCCAGAAAAAACGACAGGGGTACCCCTGTCATTTTTTTTTTGGGTCAAAATTTTGAGTTTCTCTGATCTTCTTGAAACTCTGGATTCTGATAGAGGGCCATGAGACTTAGACCTGAGTGCAAAAATGGAGGCTCTAGACCCTTCCAGAGCTGAGATATTGAGATATTTATAATGGCATAAATCCCAGAAAAAAACGACAGGGTACCCCTGTCATTTTTTTTGGGGGTCAAAATTTTGAGTTTCTCTGATCTTCTTGAAACTCTGGATTCTGATAGAGGGCCATGAGACTTAGACCTGAGTGCAAAAATGGAGGCTCTAGACCCTTCCAGAGCTGAGATATTGAGATATTTATAATGGCATAAATCCCAGAAAAAAACGACAGGGGTACCCCTGTCATTTTTTTTTTCTTTTGGGTCAAAATTTTGAGTTTTCTCTGATCTTCTTGAAACTCTGGATTCTGATAGAGGGCCATGAGACTTAGACCTGAGTGCAAAAATGGAGGCTCTAGACCCTTCCAGAGCTGAGATATTGAGATATTTATAATGGCATAAATCCCAGAAAAAAACGACAGGGTACCCCTGTCATTTTTTTTTTTTTTGGGTCAAAATTTTGAGTTTCTCTGATCTTCTTGAAACTCTGGATTCTGATAGAGGGCCATGAGACTTAGACCTGAGTGCAAAAATGGAGGCTCTAGACCCTTCCAGAGCTGAGATATTGAGATATTTATAATGGCATAAATCCCAGAAAAAAAACGACAGGGGTACCCCTGTCATTTTTTTTTTGGGTCAAAATTTTGAGTTTCTCTGCATCTTCTTGAAACTCTGGATTCTGATAGAGGGCCATGAGACTTAGACCTGAGTGCAAAAATGGAGGCTCTAGACCCTTCCAGAGCTGAGATATTGAGATATTTATAATGGCATTAATCCCATAAAAAAAACCAGGGTACCCCTGTCATTTTTGGGGGGTCAAAATTTTGAGTTTCTCTGATCTTCTTGAAATTCTCGATTCTGATAGAGGGCCATGAGACTTAGACCTGAGTGCAAAAATGGAGGCTCTGAGACCCTTCCAGAGCTGAGATATTGAGATATTTATAATGGCATAAATCCCAGAAAAAAAATCAACATGGGGTACCCCTGTCATATTTTTGGGGGGGGGGGGGGGGGGGGTTGACAAACATTTTGAGTTTCTCTGATCTTCTTGAAACTCTGGATTCTTGATACAGGGCCATGAGACTGAGACCTGAGTGCAAAAATGGAGGCTCTAGACCCTTCCAGAGCTGAGATATTGAGCTATTTTATAATGGCATAAATCCCAGAAAAAACGACAGGGGTACCCCTGTCATTTTTTTTGGGGGGGTCAAAATTTTTAGTTTCTCTCTGATCTTTCTGAAACTCTGGATTCCTAGACAGGGCCATGAGACTTAGACCTGAGTGCAAAAATGGAGGCTCTAGACCCTTCCAGAGCTGAGATATTGAGATATTTATAATGGCATAAATCCCAGTAAAAAACGACAGGGGTACCCCTGTCATTTTTTTTTGTGGGGTCAAAATTTTGAGTTTCTCTGATCTTCTTGAAACTCTGGATTCTGATAGAGGGCCATGAGACTTAGACCTGAGTGCAAAATGGAGGCTCTAGACCCTTCCAGAGCTGAGATATTGAGATATTTATAATGGCATAAATCCCAGAAAAACAAGACAGGGGTACCCCTGTCATTTTTTTTTTTTGGGGTCAAAATTTTGAGTTTCTCTGATCTTCTTGAAACTCTGGATTCTGATAGAGGGCCATGAGACTTAGACCTGAGTGCAAAAATGGAGGCTCTAGACCCTTCCAGAGCTGAGATATTGAGATATTTATAATGGCATAAATCCCAGAAAAAACGACAGGGGTACCCCTGTCATTTTTTTTTTTGGGTCAAAATTTTGAGTTTCTCTGATCTTCTTGAAACTCTGGATTCTGATAGAGGGCCATGAGACTTAGACCTGAGTGCAAAAATGGAGGCTCTAGACCCTTCCAGAGCTGAGATATTGAGATATTTATAATGGCATAAATCCCAGAAAAAAACGACAGGGGTACCCCTGTCATTTTTTTTTTTTGGGTCAAAATTTTGAGTTTCTCTGATCTTCTTGAAACTCTGGATTCTGATAGAGGGCCATGAGACTTAGACCTGAGTGCAAAAATGGAGGCTCTAGACCCTTCCAGAGCTGAGATATTGAGATATTTATAATGGCATAAATCCCAGAAAAAAACGACAGGGGTACCCCTGTCATTTTTTTTTTTTGGGTCAAAATTTTGAGTTTCTCTGATCTTCTTGAAACTCTGGATTCTGATAGAGGGCCATGAGACTTAGACCTGAGTGCAAAAATGGAGGCTCTAGACCCTTCCAGAGCTGAGATATTGAGATATTTATAATGGCATAAATCCCACAAAAAAACGACAGGGGTACCCCTGTCATTTTTTTTTGGGGGGGTCAAAATTTTGAGTTTCTCTGATCTTCTTGAAACTCTGGATTCTGATAGAGGGCCATGAGACTTAGACCTGAGTGCAAAAATGGAGGCTCTAGACCCTTCCAGAGCTGAGATATTGAGATATTTATAATGGCATAAATCCCAGAAAAAACGACAGGGGTACCCCTGTCATTTTTTTTTGGGGGGTCAAAATTTTGAGTTTCTCTGATCTTCTTGAAACTCTGGATTCTGATAGAGGGCCATGAGACTTAGACCTGAGTGCAAAAATGGAGGCTCTAGACCCTTCCAGAGCTGAGATATTGAGATATTTATAATGGCATAAATCCCAGAAAAAAACGACAGGGGTACCCCTGTCATTTTTTTTTTGGGGTCAAAATTTTGAGTTTCTCTGATCTTCTTGAAACTCTGGATTCTGATAGAGGGCCATGAGACTTAGACCTGAGTGCAAAAATGGAGGCTCTAGACCCTTCCAGAGCTGAGATATTGAGATATTTATAATGGCATAAATCCCAGAAAAAACGACAGGGGTACCCCTGTCATTTTTTTTTTTGGGTCAAAATTTTGAGTTTCTCTGATCTTCTTGAAACTCTGGATTCTGATAGAGGGCCATGAGACTTAGACCTGAGTGCAAAAATGGAGGCTCTAGACCCTTCCAGAGCTGAGATATTGAGATATTTATAATGGCATAAATCCCAGAAAAAACAGACAGGGGTACCCCTGTCATTTTTTTTTTTGGGGTCAAAATTTTGAGTTTCTCTGATCTTCTTGAAACTCTGGATTCTGATAGAGGGCCATGAGACTTAGACCTGAGTGCAAAAATGGAGGCTCTAGACCCTTCCAGAGCTGAGATATTGAGATATTTATAATGGCATAAATCCCAGAAAAAACGACAGGGGTACCCCTGTCATTTTTTTTTTTTGGGTCAAAATTTTGAGTTTCTCTGATCTTCTTGAAACTCTGGATTCTGATAGAGGGCCATGAGACTTAGACCTGAGTGCAAAAATGGAGGCTCTAGACCCTTCCAGAGCTGAGATATTGAGATATTTATAATGGCATAAATCCCAGAAAAAACGACAGGGGTACCCCTGTCATTTTTTTTTGGGGGTCAAAATTTTGAGTTTCTCTGATCTTCTTGAAACTCTGGATTCTGATAGAGGGCCATGAGACTTAGACCTGAGTGCAAAAATGGAGGCTCTAGACCCTTCCAGAGCTGAGATATTGAGATATTTATAATGGCATAAATCCCAGAAAAAACGACAGGGGTACCCCTGTCATTTTTTTTTGGGGGGGTCAAAATTTTGAGTTTCTCTGATCTTCTTGAAACTCTGGATTCTGATAGAGGGCCATGAGACTTAGACCTGAGTGCAAAAATGGAGGCTCTAGACCCTTCCAGAGCTGAGATATTGAGATATTTATAATGGCATAAATCCCAGAAAAAAACGACAGGGGTACCCCTGTCATTTTTTTTTTGGGGTCAAAATTTTGAGTTTCTCTGATCTTCTTGAAACTCTGGATTCTGATAGAGGGCCATGAGACTTAGACCTGAGTGCAAAAATGGAGGCTCTAGACCCTTCCAGAGCTGAGATATTGAGATATTTATAATGGCATAAATCCCAGAAAAAACGACAGGGGTACCCCTGTCATTTTTTTTTGGGGGTCAAAATTTTGAGTTTCTCTGATCTTCTTGAAACTCTGGATTCTGATAGAGGGCCATGAGACTTAGACCTGAGTGCAAAAATGGAGGCTCTAGACCCTTCCAGAGCTGAGATATTGAGATATTTATAATGGCATAAATCCCAGAAAAAAACGACAGGGGTACCCCTGTCATTTTTTTTTGGGGGGTCAAAATTTTGAGTTTCTCTGATCTTCTTGAAACTCTGGATTCTGATAGAGGGCCATGAGACTTAGACCTGAGTGCAAAAATGGAGGCTCTAGACCCTTCCAGAGCTGAGATATTGAGATATTTATAATGGCATAAATCCCAGAAAAAAACGACAGGGGTACCCCTGTCATTTTTTTTTTTTGGGGGTCAAAATTTTGAGTTTCTCTGATCTTCTTGAAACTCTGGATTCTGATAGAGGGCCATGAGACTTAGACCTGAGTGCAAAAATGGAGGCTCTAGACCCTTCCAGAGCTGAGATATTGAGATATTTATAATGGCATAAATCCCAGAAAAAAACGACAGGGGTACCCCTGTCATTTTTTTTGTGGGGGTCAAAATTTTGAGTTTCTCTGATCTCTTGAAACTCTGGATTCTGATAGAGGGCCATGAGACTTAGACCTGAGTGCAAAAATGGAGGCTCTAGACCCTTCCAGAGCTGAGATATTGAGATATTTATAATGGCATAAATCCCAGAAAAAAACGACAGGGGTACCCCTGTCATTTTTTTTTTGGGGGGGTCAAAATTTTGAGTTTCTCTGATCTTCTTGAAACTCTGGATTCTGATAGAGGGCCATGAGACTTAGACCTGAGTGCAAAAATGGAGGCTCTAGACCCTTCCAGAGCTGAGATATTGAGATATTTATAATGGCATAAATTCCCAGAAAAAAAACGACAGGGGTACCCCTGTCATTTTTTTTTTTTTTGGGGTCAAAATTTTGAGTTTCTCTGATCTTCTTGAAACTCTGGATTCTGATAGAGGGCCATGAGACTTAGACCTGAGTGCAAAATGGAGGCTCTAGACCCTTCCAGAGCTGAGATATTGAGATATTTATAATGGCATAAATCCAGACAAAAACGACAGGGGTACCCCTGTCATTTTTTTTGGGGGGGGTCAAAATTTTTGAGTTTCTCTGATCTTCTTGAAACTCTGGATTCTGATAGAGGGCCATGAGACTTAGACCTGAGTGCAAAAATGGAGGCTCTAGACCCTTCCAGAGCTGAGATATTGAGATATTTATAATGGCATAAATCCCAGAAAAAACGACAGGGGTACCCCTGTCATTTTTTGTTTGGGGTCAAAAATTTTGAGTTTCTCTGATCTTCTTGAAACTCTGGATTCTGATAGAGGGCCATGAGACTTAGACCTGAGTGCAAAAATGGAGGCTCTAGACCCTTCCAGAGCTGAGATATTGAGATATTTATAATGGCATAAATCCCAGAAAAAACGACAGGGGTACCCCTGTCATTTTTTTTTTGGGGTCAAAATTTTGAGTTTCTCTGATCTCCTTGAAACTCTGGATTCCTATAGAGGGCCATGAGACTTAGACCTGAGTGCAAAAATGGAGGCTCTAGACCCTTCCAGAGCTGAGATATTGAGATATTTATAATGGCATAAATCCCAGAAAAAACGACAGGGGTACCCCTGTCATTTTTTTTTTTGGGGTCAAAATTTTGAGTTTCTCTGATCTTCTTGAAACTCTGGATTCTGATAGAGGGCCATGAGACTTAGACCTGAGTGCAAAAATGGAGGCTCTAGACCCTTCCAGAGCTGAGATATTGAGATATTTATAATGGCATAAATCCCAGCAAAAACGACAGGGGTACCCCTGTCATTTTTTTTGGGGGGGTCAAAATTTTGAGTTTCTCTGATCTTCTTGAAACTCTGGATTCTGATAGAGGGCCATGAGACTTAGACCTGAGTGCAAAAATGGAGGCTCTAGACCCTTCCAGAGCTGAGATATTGAGATATTTATAATGGCATAAATCCCATAAAAAAATGACAGGGGTACCCCTGTCATTTTTTTTGGGGGTCAAAATTTTGATTTTCTCTGATCTTCTTGAAAACTCTGGATTCTGATAGAGGGCCATGAGACTTAGACCTGAGTGCAAAAATGGAGGCTCTAGACCCTTCCAGAGCTGAGATATTGAGATATTTATAATGGCATAAATCCCAGAAAAAAACGACAGGGGTACCCCTGTCATTTTTTTTGGGGGGTCAAAATTTTGAGTTTCTCTGATCTTCTTGAAACTCTGGATTCTGATAGAGGGCCATGAGACTTAGACCTGAGTGCAAAAATGGAGGCTCTAGACCCTTCCAGAGCTGAGATATTGAGATATTTATAATGGCATAAATCCCAGAAAACGACAGGGGTACCCCTGTCATTTTTTTTTGGGGGGTGCAAAATTTTGAGTTTCTCTTGATCTTCTTGAAACTCTGGATTCTGATAGAGGGCCATGAGACTTAGACCTGAGTGCAAAAATGGAGGCTCTAGACCCTTCCAGAGCTGAGATATTGAGATATTTATAATGGCATAAATCCCAGAAAAAACGACAGGGGTACCCCTGTCATTTTTTTGGTGGGGTCAAAATTTTGAGTTTCTCTGATCTTCTTGAAACTCTGGATTCTGATAGAGGGCCATGAGACTTAGACCTGAGTGCAAAAATGGAGGCTCTAGACCCTTCCAGAGCTGAGATATTGAGATATTTATAATGGCATAAATGCCAGAAAAAAACGACAGGGGTACCCCTGTCATTTTTTTTTTTTGGGGGGTCAAAATTTTTGAGTTTCTCTGATCTTCTTGAAACTCTGGATTCTGAATAGAGGGCCATGAGACTTAGACCTGAGTGCAAAAATGGAGGCTCTAGACCCTTCCAGAGCTGAGATATTGAGATATTTATAATGGCATAAATCCCAGAAAAAACGACAGGGATACCCCTGTCATTTTTTTGGGGGGGTCAAAATTTTTAGTTTCTCTGATCTTCTTGAAACTCTGGATTCTGATAGAGGGCCATGAGACTTAGTACCTGAGTGCAAAAATGGAGGCTCTAGACCCTTCCAGAGCTGAGATATTGAGATATTTATAATGGCATAAATCCCAGAAAAAAACGACAGGGGTACCCCTGTCATATTTTTTTTTGGGTCAAAATTTTGAGTTTCTCTGATCTTCTTGAAACTCTGGATTCTGATAGAGGGCCATGAGACTTAGACCTGAGTGCAAAAATGGAGGCTCTAGACCCTTCCAGAGCTGAGATATTGAGATATTTATAATGGCATAAATCCCAGAAAAAAACGACAGGGGTACCCCTGTCATTTTTTTTGGGGGGGTCAAAATTTTGAGTTTCTCTGATCTTCTTGAAACTCTGGATTCCTGATAGAGGGCCATGAGACTTAGACCTGAGTGCAAAAATGGAGGCTCTAGACCCTTCCAGAGCTGAGATATTGAGATATTTATAATGGCATAAATCCCAGAAAAAAACGACAGGGGTACCCCTGTCATTTTTTTTTGGGGGTCAAAATTTTGAGTTTCTCTGATCTTCTTGAAACTCTGGATTCTGATAGAGGGCCATGAGACTTAGACCTGAGTGCAAAAATGGAGGCTCTAGACCCTTCCAGAGCTGAGATATTGAGATATTTATAATGGCATAAATCCCAGAAAAAACGACAGGGGTACCCCTGTCATTTTTTTTTTTTTTGGGGTCAAAATTTTGAGTTTCTCTGATCTTCTTGAAACTCTGGATTCTGATAGAGGGCCATGAGACTTAGACCTGAGTGCAAAAATGGAGGCTCTAGACCCTTCCAGAGCTGAGATATTGAGATATTTATAATGGCATAAATCCCAGAAAAAACGACAGGGGTACCCCTGTCATTTTTTTTGGGGGGGTCAAAATTTTGAGTTTCTCTGATCTTCTTGAAACTCTGGATTCTGATAGAGGGCCATGAGACTTAGACCTGAGTGCAAAAATGGAGGCTCTAGACCCTTCCAGAGCTGAGATATTGAGATATTTATAATGGCATAAATCCCAGAAAAAAACGACAGGGGTACCCCTGTCATTTTTTTTTTGGGGTCAAAATTTTGAGTTTCTCTGATCTTCTTGAAACTCTGGATTCTGATAGAGGGCCATGAGACTTAGACCTGAGTGCAAAAATGGAGGCTCTAGACCCTTCCAGAGCTGAGATATTGAGATATTTATAATGGCATAAATCCCAGAAAAAACGACAGGGGTACCCCTGTCATTTTTTTTTGGGGGGTCAAAATTTTGAGTTTCTCTGATCTTCTTGAAACTCTGGATTCTGATAGAGGGCCATGAGACTTAGACCTGAGTGCAAAAATGGAGGCTCTAGACCCTTCCAGAGCTGAGATATTGAGATATTTATAATGGCATAAATCCCAGAAAAAAACGACAGGGGTACCCCTGTCATTTTTTTTTGGTGGGTCAAAATTTTGAGTTTCTCTGATCTTCTTGAAACTCTGGATTCTGATAGAGGGCCATGAGACTTAGACCTGAGTGCAAAAATGGAGGCTCTAGACCCTTCCAGAGCTGAGATATTGAGATATTTATAATGGCATAAATCCCAGAAAAAAACGACAGGGGTACCCCTGTCATTTTTTTTTGGGGGGTCAAAATTTTGAGTTTCTCTGATCTTCTTGAAACTCTGGATTCTGATAGAGGGCCATGAGACTTAGACCTGAGTGCAAAAATGGAGGCTCTAGACCCTTCCAGAGCTGAGATATTGAGATATTTATAATGGCATAAATCCCAGAAAAAAACGACAGGGGTACCCCTGTCATTTTTTTTTGGGGGGTCAAAATTTTGAGTTTCTCTGATCTTCTTGAAACTCTGGATTCTGATAGAGGGCCATGAGACTTAGACCTGAGTGCAAAAATGGAGGCTCTAGACCCTTCCAGAGCTGAGATATTGAGATATTTATAATGGCATAAATCCCAGAAAAAACGACAGGGGTACCCCTGTCATTTTTTTTGTTGGGGGTCAAAATTTTGAGTTTCTCTGATCTTCTTGAAACTCTGGATTCTGATAGAGGGCCATGAGACTTAGACCTGAGTGCAAAAATGGAGGCTCTAGACCCTTCCAGAGCTGAGATATTGAGATATTTATAATGGCATAAATCCCAGAAAAAAACGACAGGGGTACCCCTGTCATTTTTTTTTGGGGGGGTCAAAATTTTGAGTTTCTCTGATCTTCTTGAAACTCTGGATTCTGATAGAGGGCCATGAGACTTAGACCTGAGTGCAAAAATGGAGGCTCTAGACCCTTCCAGAGCTGAGATATTGAGATATTTATAATGGCATAAATCCCAGAAAAAAACGACAGGGGTACCCCTGTCATTTTTTTTTGGGGGGTCAAAATTTTGAGTTTCTCTGATCTTCTTGAAACTCTGGATTCTGATAGAGGGCCATGAGACTTAGACCTGAGTGCAAAAATGGAGGCTCTAGACCCTTCCAGAGCTGAGATATTGAGATATTTATAATGGCATAAATCCCAGAAAAAACGACAGGGGTACCCCTGTCATTTTTTTTTTGGGGGTCAAAATTTTGAGTTTCTCTGATCTTCTTGAAACTCTGGATTCTGATAGAGGGCCATGAGACTTAGACCTGAGTGCAAAAATGGAGGCTCTAGACCCTTCCAGAGCTGAGATATTGAGATATTTATAATGGCATAAATCCCAGAAAAAACGACAGGGGTACCCCTGTCATTTTTTTTTTGGGGTCAAAATTTTGAGTTTCTCTGATCTTCTTGAAACTCTGGATTCTGATAGAGGGCCATGAGACTTAGACCTGAGTGCAAAAATGGAGGCTCTAGACCCTTCCAGAGCTGAGATATTGAGATATTTATAATGGCATAAATCCCAGAAAAAAACGACAGGGGTACCCCTGTCATTTTTTTTTGGGGGGTCAAAATTTTGAGTTTCTCTGATCTTCTTGAAACTCTGGATTCTGATAGAGGGCCATGAGACTTAGACCTGAGTGCAAAAATGGAGGCTCTAGACCCTTCCAGAGCTGAGATATTGAGATATTTATAATGGCATAAATCCCAGAAAAAAACGACAGGGGTACCCCTGTCATTTTTTTTTGGGGGTCAAAATTTTGAGTTTCTCTGATCTTCTTGAAACTCTGGATTCTGATAGAGGGCCATGAGACTTAGACCTGAGTGCAAAAATGGAGGCTCTAGACCCTTCCAGAGCTGAGATATTGAGATATTTATAATGGCATAAATCCCAGAAAAAACGACAGGGGTACCCCTGTCATTTTTTTTTGGGGGGTCAAAATTTTGAGTTTCTCTGATCTTCTTGAAACTCTGGATTCTGATAGAGGGCCATGAGACTTAGACCTGAGTGCAAAAATGGAGGCTCTAGACCCTTCCAGAGCTGAGATATTGAGATATTTATAATGGCATAAATCCCAGAAAAAAACGACAGGGGTACCCCTGTCATTTTTTTTTTTTGGGGTCAAAATTTTGAGTTTCTCTGATCTTCTTGAAACTCTGGATTCTGATAGAGGGCCATGAGACTTAGACCTGAGTGCAAAAATGGAGGCTCTAGACCCTTCCAGAGCTGAGATATTGAGATATTTATAATGGCATAAATCCCAGAAAAAACGACAGGGGTACCCCTGTCATTTTTTTTTTTTGGGGTCAAAATTTTGAGTTTCTCTGATCTTCTTGAAACTCTGGATTCCTGATAGAGGGCCATGAGACTTAGACCTGAGTGCAAAAATGGAGGCTCTAGACCCTTCCAGAGCTGAGATATTGAGATATTTATAATGGCATAAATCCCAGAAAAAAACGACAGGGGTACCCCTGTCATTTTTTTTTTTGGGGGGTCAAAATTTTGAGTTTCTCTGATCTTCTTGAAACTCTGGATTCTGATAGAGGGCCATGAGACTTAGACCTGAGTGCAAAAATGGAGGCTCTAGACCCTTCCAGAGCTGAGATATTGAGATATTTATAATGGCATAAATCCCAGAAAAAAACTACAGGGGTACCCCTGTCATTTTTTTTGGGTGGGTCAAAATTTTGAGTTTCTCTGATCTTCTTGAAACTCTGGATTCTGATAGAGGGCCATGAGACTTAGACCTGAGTGCAAAAATGGAGGCTCTAGACCCTTCCAGAGCTGAGATATTGAGATATTTATAATGGCATAAATCCCAGAAAAAACGACAGGGGTACCCCTGTCATTTTTTTTGTTGGGGTCAAAATTTTGAGTTTTCTCTGATCTTCTTGAAACTCTGGATTCTGATAGAGGGCCATGAGACTTAGACCTGAGTGCAAAAATGGAGGCTCTAGACCCTTCCAGAGCTGAGATATTGAGATATTTATAATGGCATAAATCCCAGAAAAAACGACAGGGGTACCCCTGTCATTTTTTTTTTTGGGGTCAAAATTTTGAGTTTCTCTGATCTTCTTGAAACTCTGGATTCTGATAGAGGGCCATGAGACTTAGACCTGAGTGCAAAAATGGAGGCTCTAGACCCTTCCAGAGCTGAGATATTGAGATATTTATAATGGCATAAATCCCAGAAAAAAACGACAGGGGTACCCCTGTCATTTTTTTTTGGGGTCAAAATTTTGAGTTTCTCTGATCTTCTTGAAACTCTGGATTCTGATAGAGGGCCATGAGACTTAGACCTGAGTGCAAAAATGGAGGCTCTAGACCCTTCCAGAGCTGAGATATTGAGATATTTATAATGGCATAAATCCCAGAAAAAAACGACAGGGGTACCCCTGTCATTTTTTTTTTGGGGGGTCAAAATTTTGAGTTTCTCTGATCTTCTTGAAACTCTGGATTCTGATAGAGGGCCATGAGACTTAGACCTGAGTGCAAAAATGGAGGCTCTAGACCCTTCCAGAGCTGAGATATTGAGATATTTATAATGGCATAAATCCCAGAAAAAAACGACAGGGGTACCCCTGTCATTTTTTTTTGTTGGGGTCAAAATTTTGAGTTTCTCTGATCTTCTTGAAACTCTGGATTCTGATAGAGGGCCATGAGACTTAGACCTGAGTGCAAAAATGGAGGCTCTAGACCCTTCCAGAGCTGAGATATTGAGATATTTATAATGGCATAAATCCCAGAAAAAACGACAGGGGTACCCCTGTCATTTTTTTGGGGGGGTCAAAATTTTGAGTTTCTCTGATCTTCTTGAAACTCTGGATTCTGATAGAGGGCCATGAGACTTAGACCTGAGTGCAAAAATGGAGGCTCTAGACCCTTCCAGAGCTGAGATATTGAGATATTTATAATGGCATAAATCCCAGAAAAAAACGACAGGGGTACCCCTGTCATTTTTTTTTTTTTGGGTCAAAATTTTGAGTTTCTCTGATCTTCTTGAAACTCTGGATTCTGATAGAGGGCCATGAGACTTAGACCTGAGTGCAAAAATGGAGGCTCTAGACCCTTCCAGAGCTGAGATATTGAGATATTTATAATGGCATAAATCCCAGAAAAAAACGACAGGGGTACCCCTGTCATTTTTTTTGTTTGGGTCAAAATTTTGAGTTTCTCTGATCTTCTTGAAACTCTGGATTCTGATAGAGGGCCATGAGACTTAGACCTGAGTGCAAAAATGGAGGCTCTAGACCCTTCCAGAGCTGAGATATTGAGATATTTATAATGGCATAAATCCCAGAAAAAAACGACAGGGGTACCCCTGTCATTTTTTTTTTTGGGTCAAAATTTTGAGTTTCTCTGATCTTCTTGAAACTCTGGATTCTGATAGAGGGCCATGAGACTTAGACCTGAGTGCAAAAATGGAGGCTCTAGACCCTTCCAGAGCTGAGATATTGAGATATTTATAATGGCATAAATCCCAGAAAAAAACGACAGGGGTACCCCTGTCATTTTTTTTTTGGGGGGTCAAAATTTTGAGTTTCTCTGATCTTCTTGAAACTCTGGATTCTGATAGAGGGCCATGAGACTTAGACCTGAGTGCAAAAATGGAGGCTCTAGACCCTTCCAGAGCTGAGATATTGAGATATTTATAATGGCATAAATCCCAGAAAAAACGACAGGGGTACCCCTGTCATTTTTTTTTTGGGTCAAAATTTTGAGTTTCTCTGATCTTCTTGAAACTCTGGATTCTGATAGAGGGCCATGAGACTTAGACCTGAGTGCAAAAATGGAGGCTCTAGACCCTTCCAGAGCTGAGATATTGAGATATTTATAATGGCATAAATCCCAGAAAAAAACGACAGGGGTACCCCTGTCATTTTTTTTTTTTGGGTCAAAATTTTGAGTTTCTCTGATCTTCTTGAAACTCTGGATTCTGATAGAGGGCCATGAGACTTAGACCTGAGTGCAAAAATGGAGGCTCTAGACCCTTCCAGAGCTGAGATATTGAGATATTTATAATGGCATAAATCCCAGAAAAAAACGACAGGGGTACCCCTGTCATTTTTTTTGGGGGGGTCAAAATTTTGAGTTTCTCTGATCTTCTTGAAACTCTGGATTCTGATAGAGGGCCATGAGACTTAGACCTGAGTGCAAAAATGGAGGCTCTAGACCCTTCCAGAGCTGAGATATTGAGATATTTATAATGGCATAAATCCCAGAAAAAAACGACAGGGGTACCCCTGTCATTTTTTTTTTGGGTGGGGTCAAAATTTTGAGTTTCTCTGATCTTCTTGAAACTCTGGATTCTGATAGAGGGCCATGAGACTTAGACCTGAGTGCAAAAATGGAGGCTCTAGACCCTTCCAGAGCTGAGATATTGAGATATTTATAATGGCATAAATCCCAGAAAAAACTGACAGGGGTACCCCTGTCATTTTTTTGGTTTGGGTCAAAATTTTGAGTTTCTCTGATCTTCTTGAAACTCTGGATTCTGATAGAGGGCCATGAGACTTAGACCTGAGTGCAAAAATGGAGGCTCTAGACCCTTCCAGAGCTGAGATATTGAGATATTTATAATGGCATAAATCCCAGAAAAAAACGACAGGGGTACCCCTGTCATTTTTTTTTTTTGGGTCAAAATTTTGAGTTTCTCTGATCTTCTTGAAACTCTGGATTCTGATAGAGGGCCATGAGACTTAGACCTGAGTGCAAAAATGGAGGCTCTAGACCCTTCCAGAGCTGAGATATTGAGATATTTATAATGGCATAAATCCCAGAAAAAAACGACAGGGGTACCCCTGTCATTTTTTTTTGGGGGGTCAAAATTTTGAGTTTCTCTGATCTTCTTGAAACTCTGGATTCTGATAGAGGGCCATGAGACTTAGACCTGAGTGCAAAAATGGAGGCTCTAGACCCTTCCAGAGCTGAGATATTGAGATATTTATAATGGCATAAATCCCAGAAAAAAACGACAGGGGTACCCCTGTCATTTTTTTTTTGGGGTCAAAATTTTGAGTTTCTCTGATCTTCTTGAAACTCTGGATTCTGATAGAGGGCCATGAGACTTAGACCTGAGTGCAAAAATGGAGGCTCTAGACCCTTCCAGAGCTGAGATATTGAGATATTTATAATGGCATAAATCCCAGAAAAAAACGACAGGGGTACCCCTGTCATTTTTTTTTTGGGGTCAAAATTTTGAGTTTCTCTGATCTTCTTGAAACTCTGGATTCTGATAGAGGGCCATGAGACTTAGACCTGAGTGCAAAAATGGAGGCTCTAGACCCTTCCAGAGCTGAGATATTGAGATATTTATAATGGCATAAATCCCAGAAAAAACGACAGGGGTACCCCTGTCATTTTTTTTTGGGGGGTCAAAATTTTGAGTTTCTCTGATCTTCTTGAAACTCTGGATTCTGATAGAGGGCCATGAGACTTAGACCTGAGTGCAAAAATTGAGGCTCTAGACCCTTCCAGAGCTGAGATATTGAGATATTTATAATGGCATAAATCCCAGAAAAAACGACAGGGGTACCCCTGTCATTTTTTTTTGGGTGGGTCAAAATTTTGAGTTTCTCTGATCTTCTTGAAACTCTGGATTCTGATAGAGGGCCATGAGACTTAGACCTGAGTGCAAAAATTGAGGCTCTAGACCCTTCCAGAGCTGAGATATTGAGATATTTATAATGGCATAAATCCCAGAAAAAACGACAGGGGTACCCCTGTCATTTTTTTTTGGGGGGTCAAAATTTTGAGTTTCTCTGATCTTCTTGAAACTCTGGATTCTGATAGAGGGCCATGAGACTTAGACCTGAGTGCAAAAATTGAGGCTCTAGACCCTTCCAGAGCTGAGATATTGAGATATTTATAATGGCATAAATCCCAGAAAAAACGACAGGGGTACCCCTGTCATTTTTTTTTGGGGGGTCAAAATTTTGAGTTTCTCTGATCTTCTTGAAACTCTGGATTCTGATAGAGGGCCATGAGACTTAGACCTGAGTGCAAAAATGGAGGCTCTAGACCCTTCCAGAGCTGAGATATTGAGATATTTATAATGGCATAAATCCCAGAAAAAACGACAGGGGTACCCCTGTCATTTTTTTTTGGGGGGTCAAAATTTTGAGTTTCTCTGATCTTCTTGAAACTCTGGATTCTGATAGAGGGCCATGAGACTTAGACCTGAGTGCAAAAATGGAGGCTCTAGACCCTTCCAGAGCTGAGATATTGAGATATTTATAATGGCATAAATCCCAGAAAAAAACGACAGGGGTACCCCTGTCATTTTTTTGGGGGGTCAAAATTTTGAGTTTCTCTGATCTTCTTGAAACTCTGGATTCTGATAGAGGGCCATGAGACTTAGACCTGAGTGCAAAAATTGAGGCTCTAGACCCTTCCAGAGCTGAGATATTGAGATATTTATAATGGCATAAATCCCAGAAAAAGACAGGGGTACCCCTGTCATTTTTTTTGGGGGGGTCAAAATTTTGAGTTTCTCTGATCTTCTTGAAACTCTGGATTCTGATAGAGGGCCATGAGACTTAGACCTGAGTGCAAAAATGGAGGCTCTAGACCCTTCCAGAGCTGAGATATTGAGATATTTATAATGGCATAAATCCCAGAAAAAACGACAGGGGTACCCCTGTCATTTTTTTTGGTTGGGTCAAAATTTTGAGTTTCTCTGATCTTCTTGAAACTCTGGATTCCTGATAGAGGGCCATGAGACTTAGACCTGAGTGCAAAAATGGAGGCTCTAGACCCTTCCAGAGCTGAGATATTGAGATATTTATAATGGCATAAATCCCAGAAAAAACGACAGGGGTACCCCTGTCATTTTTTTTTGTGGGGTCAAAATTTTGAGTTTCTCTGATCTTCTTGAAACTCTGGATTCTGATAGAGGGCCATGAGACTTAGACCTGAGTGCAAAAATGGAGGCTCTAGACCCTTCCAGAGCTGAGATATTGAGATATTTATAATGGCATAAATCCCAGACAAAAACGACAGGGGTACCCCTGTCATTTTTTTGGGGGGGGTCAAAATTTTGAGTTTCTCTGATCTTCTTGAAACTCTGGATTCTGATAGAGGGCCATGAGACTTAGACCTGAGTGCAAAAATGGAGGCTCTAGACCCTTCCAGAGCTGAGATATTGAGATATTTATAATGGCATAAATCCCAGAAAAAACGACAGGGGTACCCCTGTCATTTTTTTTGGTGGGGTCAAAATTTTGAGTTTCTCTGATCTTCTTGAAACTCTGGATTCTGATAGAGGGCCATGAGACTTAGACCTGAGTGCAAAAATGGAGGCTCTAGACCCTTCCAGAGCTGAGATATTGAGATATTTATAATGGCATAAATCCCAGAAAAAAACGACAGGGGTACCCCTGTCATTTTTTTTTGGGGGTGGGTCAAAATTTTGAGTTTCTCTGATCTTCTTGAAACTCTGGATTCTGATAGAGGGCCATGAGACTTAGACCTGAGTGCAAAAATGGAGGCTCTAGACCCTTCCAGAGCTGAGATATTGAGATATTTATAATGGCATAAATCCAGAAAAAAACGACAGGGGTACCCCTGTCATTTTTTTTGGGGGGGTCAAAATTTTGAGTTTCTCTGATCTTCTTGAAACTCTGGATTCTGATAGAGGGCCATGAGACTTAGACCTGAGTGCAAAATGGAGGCTCTAGACCCTTCCAGAGCTGAGATATTGAGATATTTATAATGGCATAAATCCCATAAAAAAACGACAGGGGTACCCCTGTCATTTTTTTTTTGGGGGGGGTCAAAATTTTGAGTTTCTCTGATCTTCTTGAAACTCTGGATTCTGATAGAGGGCCATGAGACTTAGACCTGAGTGCAAAAATGGAGGCTCTAGACCCTTCCAGAGCTGAGATATTGAGATATTTATAATGGCACAAATCCACAGAAAAAACGACAGGGGTAACCCTGTCATTTTT